>JAVJHY012039863.1:10772-29308 GCA_035593235.1 Phascolosoma agassizii
GCTTCCGTGCTGGTTTCCTGGTGCACATCAAGGTGTAGTTTTTCCAGCGCGCGCATGGCCAGCATGTTGTTGTTGGGATTATCATCCACCCACAACACAGATTTACCCACCATGCGGTCGCTCACATCCGGCGTGAACGCGCGCTGCACGGTTTTGCGGATTTTTCCAATGTTGATTTTCTGAAAAGGCGACTTGGATTGCCAGTCGCGCGCTGCGGTCGCAGTTGCGGTTACCGCATCCTGGATTTCAAATGCAATGGGACCCACCGTCACCGACTTGACCGCATTGCGCCGCCACGCGAACCAAAGCAGCACCGCACCAAGACACCACCCAACAATGGAGATGATTGCACTCACCGCCTGGACCGCCTCAAAATAGGACCTATAGCTCTCTACAAATTCCAAAGCTGCCTGCATGAATTTCTAATCCCAATCATCTCGCCCCGTGTTGTTTGCAACACGCTTTCATTAAAGCGTCCATAATTTGTTTTTCTCGCAGGACCGAGCGCTAATCACAACGAACAGCTGACACCCGTCCCACCAAGCCCACAATACCCGTGCGGGACTTTTGAGAGATATTGTTGGTGATCGGCTTCTGCAAAATAAAATTCTGGTGCAGGCACAATCTCGGTCGTAATTGCACTCAGTCCAGCCGTTTTCAGATTGCCTTCATAGGTCCGCCGTGACGCCTCAGCCGCTTCGCGTTGTTGTTCCGAGAACCAATAAATTCCAGAACGATACTGCGTGCCCATGTCATTGCCTTGGCGCATACCCTGTGTCGGGTCATGACTTTCCCAAAACGTTTTAAGCAAGCTCGCGTAAGAGATCTTATCGGGCTCAAAAACCACCAACACGACTTCATTGTGCCCCGTCATACCGGTGCAGACTTCCTTATAAGTCGCGTTGGGTGTCAGCCCGCCAGCATAACCGACCGCTGTGATCCAAACGCCATCACCCAATTGCCAGAACTTGCGCTCTGCACCCCAAAAGCAGCCCATCCCAAACAGCGCTTTTTCAGCCCCCTCAGGATAGGGACCTTTGAGCGCGCGCGCCAAAACGTGGTGCGTTTCAGCCGTCGAGATGGGGTCCGAGCGCCCTTCAAGGGCGGTTTGCACGTCTGGCATTTTGGTTTTGTGTCGGGAAAACAACATCCGGCACACCTTGGTTTGAAGCTCTAAGTCTTGCTATAGTCCGCCAAGATCTAACAGAGCGCAACTGTCCAATGGCGCTCAAGCGCATTTGCGATGGCAAGAAAAGACAAGGGACGAGGGTGCAATGGTGGGCTCCACAACCGTCGAAGATACGGCCTCTGCTGACGCCATGGCGCAGGGCAAACCCGCGCCTAAGTTGGTTTATGAGGCATCCGGTGGGCGCAAAACGTTTTTCTCGTTTGCATTTCTCATTCTGCTGCCGTTTTTTGCCAGCTTGCCAGCCATGATCTACACGCGCATCACACACGGGCTTTGGATTGATACTGCTGGGCTTGCAATCTTTGCCCTTTGCTTCACCGCCGTCATGTTTTTGTTGCTGGTTGAGCTGATGATGTCTCTCAGATCACGCGTCGTGGTGGGCTCAAAGGGCGTCAAGATGACAATTCCTTCCGGTCGCGGCCCAACGCCAATGTTGCGCTACCGCAGCCACAAGATGGACTATGACGAAATCCAAAGCGTTGAAACGCGACGCGAAGTGTATGGCGGTAGCCTAGCGCCTGTCCTGATGAAGGGCGCGCGGATCACCAAGAAAGACGGCGAGACCGTCAAACTCGGCTACGTCAGTGAAGCCAATGTCGATCCGGCTTTCCCCTATCCCGTCATCGCAAAACACATTGCAGATCGCGCCCGGCTACCTTTGATTGATCGTGGTAGCGTGCGCCGTTCCGCACGGGCAAAATTTTTGGGCCTGCGCGCACGTGCTGTGGCTGGTGATACAAATGCGGACTCAAGCCCAAACTCCAATGTCAGCGATGACACGATTGATGACGCCCAGATCGCTGAGCTCAATCACCGCCACCGTAGCGTAATGCTCGGTCTGCTGGGCGTTCTGGCAACCTTGCTTGTGTTGGGTATTGCCGCTGACTTTGCAAGTCAGCACGCGCCCCTACTTGGGCTGTCGTTGTCAAATTAATGGTGCGTGTAACCCGACGCTTCAGTTGGCGTAGATTTTTACGCGCGTGCGCCGTCGCCCGAGGTATCCTGTCAAGGCGGAAAACACCGCAAACAGGATGAAGGTTGGCACCTGAAGCATTGGCCCAATGAAAAATGCCCACAAGCTACTTTGGCGACCGCCTGACACTGACTTTTCCATGGATTGGAATGTTGCTGGTGCGACTTTCTTCCAATGATCTTCAACACTCGATAGATCTAAACCACGCGCACCCGCGAGTGTCGGTGTCAGGTCGGCAATCAACGCAATTACAGCCACCAGCAAGCACAGCGTTGATAGAAATCTAAAGACACTCATTTTCCACTCGCTCATTGCCTTTTTATAGGACCACCTAGCCCGGAAACTGTGCCATCGGCAAGGCCGGGAAAAGGCCAGGAAGCAGACTGCCTGCCATGGCCTCCGGGGGTAGCCCAATACGACTTTTGGTCCAACACGCGCTTGCGCTGTGTTGGTGAGGACGTATTGGCGCAAGAGGTTCACCACCTCTCAGGCCAAGCCGGTGTTGCGCCAATAGGGCGCTTGCGGGCGAGGCGCATCCGGCTATAGTGCGGCGCGCTTCAAGGACACGCAGGGCCGAACCGCATTAAATCTTATGCAGGACTTGTGCTCTATGGGATTGAGGTGAACCTGATCATACGTCGCACCATGTTTGTGTGTGGCGAGCAGGTCAAAATCGCGGAGGGGTGGCCGAGTGGTCGAAGGCGCACGCCTGGAAAGTGTGTAGGCGGGGAACCGTCTCGTGGGTTCGAATCCCACCCCCTCCGCCACTATTATTTACCTCTCGGTGCGGGGCACCTCCGGCGGGGCAGCCTGACCGGCCGAGCCGCAGTCGCGGCTTTGAATAAATTGAAAGTTGCGAACTTAGTCCCACGAGGCGCGTCAATTGCGCCTCATGCAGCCAGTTGTGCAACTGCGCACTACGTCTCTCTTGCCAATAAGGGTAGCTATAAAAAATGGGCGCGCCCGTTCATCTGAGCGCACCCATTCCCCACTCGGTCTCTAGATCAAACTGCATTAAATCGGAATCGATTTAATGCTAGGCGGGCTCTAGCGCGTTGCTGACTTAGCGTTGCGCGCCAGACTGATAAATTCAGCACGATAGCCAAACCGATCTTCACCTTTTGCACCTTGGGCTAATTCAATCACATCATCATAGCTGAAGTGATGGAGTGCCCGGTTGTCACGCAGTAATTGACCAAAACCAGCGACCGCAATTGAAAAGCGCGCGTCCTCAGGCGCCATATCGAGGCGGGACTTCTCCTCACGGGGCGTAATCGCCTGGGTTATCAGTTTGGAGGCCGTTTCCTTCGGCAACTTGTAACGTAGCTTTACAAAACCAAACTCACTATCAGGGTTTGCTTGCGGGCGAGATGCCGTCTTTGCATTGCCATAGCGCAGATCATCAACGGCCCCCGGCGCACCGACAGGTGTGATTTCATAAATCGCGGTGACACTGTGGCCGGAGCCAACATCGCCCGCATCCACACGGTCGTTGTTAAAGTCCTCGCGCTTCAACGCACGCGTCTCATACCCAATCAATCGATACGACTGAACGCGCTCAGGGTTAAACTCGACCTGTACTTTGACGTCTTTTGCGATTGTAAACAGCGTTGACGAGGCTTCATCGACCAGCACTTTACGGGCCTCATTCATTGTATCGATATAAGACGCAGTGCCGTTACCATTTTGCGCCAGGGTCTGCATCAAGGCATCATTGTAGTTGCCCTGACCGACGCCGAGAATAGACAAAAACACACCTGATTTGCGCTTGCGCTCAATGTAGCTTTTCAACTCATCGCGGTTGGTGATGCCGACATTGAAATCACCATCGGTCGCCAAAATGATGCGGTTGACACCTTCTGGATCAAAGTTCGCCTGAGCCAAACGATACGCGTCCTGGATACCACGAGCGCCGGCTGTTGATCCACCAGACTGCAGACCACCAATAACAGAAAGCACTTTGTGTTTTTCTTTAACCTTGGTTGGTTCCAGTGCAACCGCCGTTCCAGAGGCATAGGTGACAATGCCAATGGTGTCGTCAGACTTCAATTCATTGACCAGCATCCTGAGCGCATTCTTTACAAGCGGCAACTTATCCTGGGACGTCATCGAACCAGAAACATCAATCAGGAATACAAGATTGGCCGGTGGGCGCTCCTCATTCGAAAGCTCATACCCCTTGATTGACAGATGCACGAGCTTGCTCACATCACTCCACGGTGACGGCACAACATTGACCTGCACCTTAAACGGATCATCCGCACTTTCTGGTGGCGCATAGGCATAGTTGAAGTAGTTGACTAACTCTTCAATGCGCACAGCCTCTTTGGGTGGCAATCTACCGGCGTTCAGCGCACGGCGCACAAACGCATAAGACGCGGTGTCCACATCAAGCGAGAATGTTGATACCGGCTCCGTGGCAACCTGCTTGATGGGGTTGGACGCAGCGCTCTCAAACTTATCGCGAGAGTGGCTGGCCCGTTGATCATCATAGTCTCCTAACGTTGCCGAAGCACCAGAACGTACAATTTGAGCGCCAGGAACCTGTCTCATAGTTAAATGCGGCGAACCATCAGGAAGGATGGCCTCGTTGTCTGCTGTACTTGATTGAATTCCAACTGATGGAACGGTACCGTTGAAATCTTTCCGCGTGATTTTCTCCGTTTTGGCAAGCTTCTTGTCCGCCGACGGCTTGGCATTACCCTGCAGTCCTCCGCCCAAATATGCCGTAACGGACCTATTGTCAGGTTTGACCTTGGCCGTCTGCACAACCCTCGGTGCCTTGCCTTGAGACGGTGCAGGCACAGACCGTCCGGATGGGTTCACCTTGAGCCCACTGATACGATCAGGCCCGGGGGCTTCAGCGGGTGCAGGCGCAGGCAAAGCAGGCGGCTTATTAGCTGCAATTTTTGCTGGTGGTGCGGCAGGACGCTCCTCACGATCCGCCTCTAAATCCATGAGCCCACCGCCACCGAAATACCCGGTGACACGCCTTTCTCCGTCATAGCGCTTAAAATAAAGCGCCGCCGGACCAACGAGTGCAACCGCCACAACGGATGCTGCAACAGCGTATTTGGTTAAAGAACGCATAGAAATTTTCCTTCCAAGCAAAGTTTGATTGCTTGAAAGACGGGCACGACGCTCGGAACCTTTGGATCTCAAATTGAAATCGCGTCTATTTGTTTGCGCATCGCGCGCAGTAATATCTGCACTACCAGACTCTTCGCTACCAGATTTGGAAACATCCTGGGACGCATCAAACTCCGACAATGCAGCCGTGCGCGCCGCCTCACGCGCGCGACGGCGCGGCTTAGGTGTCGTCACGCCAATAATCTTTTTTAAGTCTTGATCTGTCATGTGCTCACCCGGTCGCCTCAAGAATAAGTTTGAGACGTTTCTTTGCTTCAAACAGATGCCAGGACACCGTTTTCTCCGTACAGCCGAGAACTTTGGCGGCTTCCGCGTGCGCAAAGTCTTCGCCATAGACCAACAACACTGCATCACGCTGTTGCGGGCTTAAGTTGCGCACTGCTGCCCAGAGTTCACTATTGAGCACAGCCTCTTCAGGCGTTAACGGTTTACATTCACTCGACTGTTCAACCAGTGTCATCACGTAGGACGGTTCTGAGGCCTGCACCCTTTGGGTGCTGCGTAAACAATCTGCTGCAGTCGTGAAGACTATTCTGTAGAGCCACGTGGAAAACGCAGCCTCACCGCGATAGCTTTTGATATTTCGTGCAAGCTTCACACATACGTCATGCGCGATATCTTCAGCCAACTCACGTTTTCCGCAAAACCGCCAGGCCAAACGATGGATATGATCGTAGTGGCGTTCAATCAGGTCGGAAAAGGCCTGGCGACAGCCCGACCCGGCACGCAACGCGAGATCGCGGTCGTCGTCTACACTAACATCGACGAGACGGATGTCTGACACCTGATCCTACCCTAAAAGTGGCACTTTATTCAGTTGGACGGCACACCCCGCGCATTCCTTGGGGTCTCAACTAAAAAAAGAGATCTGGTCCTGAATACGACACTTCCCGGACCTGGCTTATTACGTTTCTGTCATTACAATTCGGCAAAACAGGGCCAATGATGCCTGTGGCCTTGCTTCCCTGCACTTTTGTTGTGATGAGTAGACTTAGGTTTACCGCAAATGTGCGGCCCATCCCCAGGAGCATCCCATGGACTTTTCTGCGCTGAATTACTCATTGGCGACGCTGTGCATGGTGGCCGCGGTCTGCTTTATACTCGGCCGATGGTCAAAATCGGATGGCCCAGCACACCATGCCAAACCGATTGGCGAAGTTCGTACTGCAAAACCACACGCCAAGCGCAACCGCCAGACACGCGCTCCAGCACCATCCCCCACACGATACGCCAGGCGCAACCTGTCTGGACCAGCCGCACGTGAAGTTGAAGATTTGCTGTCTCGCGGGCACTTGATCGAAGCCATTAAAGTCGTGCGCAAAGAGCTTGGTATCGGGCTTAAAGACGCCAAAGATCTGGTGGATGACCTTCGACGAAATATGTAGTTTCGGCGTGCCTCTTGAGAATTGAGAACACGACGCCTTGCTGCTAGGCTCCAAATCCAACAAAGTGACGACACCGTCTTAAGGTTGCCCCGTCCAATTTTATTCGCTTCAAAACAACGGCACCCATAACCATGATCAGCAAAAACAAAACACCACGAGCACAAATGCCAACGGGTGAGATTTCATTACGCACCATTGCTATGCCAGCGGATACAAATCCGGCTGGTGACATTTTTGGTGGCTGGTTGATGGCGCAAATGGATTTGGCGGCCGGTAATGAGGCCTCAAAGCTTGCTGAAGGGCGCTGCGCAACAGTTGCTGTTGAAGGCATCGTCTTTATTTCTCCTGTGCGGGTCGGCGATGAGGTCAGCATCTGGGCGACATTGGTGCGCACCGGGCGGTCATCGATGACGTTTGATGTCTCGGCTTGGCGACGGCCGCGCACCGGCAGTGCCTGCAGCCCGGTGACGGAAGCCGAATTTACGTTTGTGGCATTGGATGGAAATGGCAGGCCACGGCCACTGCCCGCCCGCGATACCATCTCTGTCTGAATGCCAACAAAGCGGGCATTGAACCTATTGGTCGCATAAGGCGTCACAGTGTTGTCTTTTAATGCCGTCACACCATTGCGTCGTCAAACCATGCCCCCGTTTGGCACCTGTTTTGAAATTAGTTCTGGCACCCACTTGAGGTCACACATGTTGTTTTACCCCACGTACAAGCGTTTCAAAGGTCTCGGCACACGGCTTGCCCTCCTGGTGGTGACACTGGCAAGCTTGGCATCTCCTGCCAGTGCCGGTCCGTTCAGCGACTTCTACGGAACCTGGTCCGGACGCGGCAACGCCATTTTCAACGGCGGCGCACGCGAAGCCTTGGCGTGCAAGGCCTACTACACCGGTAAAGACAGTGATCTGAAACTCGCGTTGCGCTGCGCCAGCCCGTCCAACAAAATCGACATGCGCGCCGCACTCAAGGGCAAAGGCCACGCGGTCACCGGCACATGGGAAGAACGCACCTTCAATACCGAGGGATCTGTTGCCGGATCTGTCACAGACAAACAGCTCAAAGTTGAGCTCGTCGGGGGCATTACCGGCACCCTTGTATTGTCACTTGGGGCTGACAGCCAATTGGTCTCTTTGGACGCGGAAGGCGGGACGCTCACTGGCGTGCACCTGAAACTCAAACGCCGATAGTCCCCAAAAACCCACTCAGCGCCCGCCAATCTGCGCCATTTTCGCAACGTCACCACGCGTGGTGACGCGCTCGCCACGCAGAACGCGCGAATATGGTATAATGACGCTTCAAATCAGTTTGGACCGATCAGGACATTCACGATGCTTCAACGCCGCTCAGCCCTCTTATCGACAGCACTCGTCGCCACACTTGCCGTGACGGCGACGGCCACCACGACTGAAGCCGGTTGGCGCAATGATCGTTATGTGGAAATTGAAAACGGCCACACCACCGCCTATAGCCGATTTGGCAATGGTTCGATTTCCGCCTCTGTCCGCCCAACACGCAAAGGCCCACAGGTGCAATTGCCAAATGGGCGCTGGACGTACTGCCGAACAAGCTGCTCAGAAACACTGCGCGTTCAAACCGTCGACCTCAACGAATACCACAATAAGCTTGTTGGCCGCGGCTCTTTCCTCAATGAATGCGGAATCTTCGGCTGCCTCGATATCGGCTGGTAAGCGACATCGTTACCCCACCCCGACCCAACTCAAATTGACAGGCTTTCGACAGCGCAAAGGATCGTGCGCCTATTTGCAGCCAAATGTGTCGGCTTCACACTCAACGATGTCGCCGCGGGTCGTCGCGACAAGAGCCAGGACCTCGTCTTGCAGATTGGCTGGCACCGAGAATTCGCCAAGTGTGGACCGCAACAGATCCACAGTACGATTCCAGTCCGCCGCCGATAGTGCCATCCCCTCATGCGCCGCAGACATCGTCCGTCCAACATACAGCCGCCCACACTGGGTAGCGCTCTGGACAAAATCCACGATGAGCTGTTCTTCGCGTGCAACGCCATCACTGCCACGGTGTAACCAGAACCGCCCGAGCTTGTCGGCGTCGTCTTTGCGCATCTTGGTCAGGAAGGATTTGACGACAGCTGTCACGGCGTCGGAACCGCCGAGCCGCTTGCACAGTGGTTCACTTGCAGTCGCGGCGACAGGTTGTAGTGCGAGACAGAGCACAATTATTAAACGCTTTATCATGACTTGCAATTTCCTTGTGGTTGCCGGTGCCGATAGTTTCCCACGTGAAGCCCGAAGACTAAGAGACTACAAAAAAATCAGGGAGCACGAACTAACAAAAGTCAAGCCGCCCGCATCTCACCGACCGGAAACCGAGCCGTACAACGTGAAGCGGTGCAAAGGAATAGGACTTCGCCACCAGTATACATTGCTTCCAAACAGACAATCTAGGATGTCTGCCGCAGGAAACGTTTTAAGAGATGCAACCGCCGACTGGGCAGGCTTGTTGATCCAGATCAATTGTAGCCAAATTTCTTTGCAGGGGCGCAATCTTCCTATGAATTGCACCTGCCTTGAGCGGACGGGAAAACTCCACCCACACCAAGTGAACAGAACGCCGCAAAGACATTCTAATCTGGGTCGCCCATGCAGCGAAGCATGTTCATTGCTCAATGCCATCAAAGGAACCAGTGGGCTAACACGCCCGGACCTGGCCCTCAACGGCCACACGATCAGCACATCAATTCTGCCGCACTTGGCGCAACAGCGGACGATGCACAATGCACAATGCTGGCGCATGAGGTCCGCTTTGTGAATGGCGCGCGAACAAACCTGACAAATCAAGTTATTGCCGTTTCTTGAATATGGACCCACTCAACTTTGCCACCATCACGCAATATTCGAAAGACGACCGTTGAAAGTCGAGAATTATTAGATGGCACAGAATTCAGCGCATTGAACTGGTCTTCAATATAGCAGGCCGTTGCAAGTTCATTGTCATTCGAGAGTGCGATAAGTTTGAAATCACGAATCGCCACGCTAAACGACGGGTTCCCCCCATACGCCGCAAATATCGGGGAAATAAACTCTTCTCGCACCAAAATACTGCCAGACGGATAGATAATCCGACAGTCGTCAGCGAAGCGATCAACAAGTTCCGTCTCAAAATATTTTCGATCCGTCTGCACGTCTCCACGGAACCAAACCGC
Source organism: Phascolosoma agassizii (assembly GCA_035593235.1). Classification (NCBI taxonomy): domain Eukaryota; kingdom Metazoa; phylum Annelida; class Sipuncula; order Phascolosomatiformes; family Phascolosomatidae; genus Phascolosoma; species Phascolosoma agassizii. The sequence continues at coordinate 20,657 of JAVJHY012039863.1, forward strand.
AAGGAATTCATGCATCGTTTCAACTTCGGTTCTCAGCGCGTTTTCGATCTTGAGCATTGATGTCATTGCCTTCAGCCTTGCACTTCGAAGTGATCGTCTCTGAGGTAGGCCACGCCATCGTCTTGCATCACCCAAAGTTCACGCGTTATTACGCCGCGAGCCTTATTCATTTTCCAGAAGCTTGTCAGAACAGCTGATTTGGCGTCGATAACCTCAATCTTTGGCTCGATGTAGTCTACGTCTGAATAGCCATCGGCAATAATATTCGTCCAACACTCCTGAATTGCCAGCCGGCCGATAAAGGTGCCAAATGGTTTTGCGATCATGGTGGCATCAGCTTCGTAACAGGACGCACACCCGGCTGCATCGCCTGCATTAAAGAACGCCTTCCAGCGTTCGCTCCCGCTTTTGCGGCCTCTTCGATCGTGTTCGACATTTTGTCTACCTTTTCCCTAAAGGTGCTCATCACCATTGCGCTAACGACTTTGCGGCAAGAGATGGATGGTGATAAACCTCTATTTGACAAAATATTTGATTAGCAAAAAATAGACAATGAGCCCAACAAACCCATTTCTACCATTATTGATTGCCGTTGCAGCAGTTATTTTTGGCGTCCTGAGCGGGCGCGCCAAAGCGGCGAGATTGCGGGAACTCCGACAGGACATTGGCGAGGGGAACCCGCGCGGGTTGGCGGTCATCGCCGTGGTTATGACGGTCTTTTTTTACATCCTTTGCACCGGCCTTACTTAGACGGGCAACGGGCGCGCGCGTCTGACAAAAGGCCCAGCCCGAACAACACTTCGCGGCCCTTTGTAAGCTCACTAGATCATGTTTAAGCCAAAAGTGTACGCGGTTTTGCGCCTGGAATATGATCTAAAAAAAATTAAAACACGCCCACTGATTCAATTTAAGATGAACCTGCTCTAGGAATTCAGACGCTGGTGTCAATCCGAATGGGGTCACTCCAGTGACCGAGGTCGGGCCAGTGACCGAGGTCGGGCCAGTGACCGAGGTCGGGCCAGTGGCCGAGGTCGGGCCAGGCCGCTAGCCCATCAGATGCCGCAGGAGCATCACGACTGGCGCGAAAAAGACCTCAAGGAAAGGTTGGTTCTTGGCGCCAATCTGAGAGCCAACCGCTCCCCAATTCGCAAACCCTATTGCACAGCCAGTCCACACAATTGCCGCCAACATCCAGTTGTGCCAACGCTCCGAATTTATCCTAAGTAAGCCCATCTGTTGCAGCACAATTGCAAAAGGCAAAGCGAGCAGCCCGACAATCACGTAAATCGCGAGCGCTCCATAAATAAAAATGGGAAAGATAACCATGCAGCTTATGAGAGTAACCATTGGGATTGCAAAGAATGCAGCTACACAAAATGCGGCAATCAAGTGTGAGCGCTGCGGCAGGGTCAACATCTGACTTTCCTTTATGCTCAGTCCAAACAGTATGATTTGTACCGCACCCGGACGCAGGTCGAAATGCTCCAAAATCGCCCAGCATATTCGCAGCTTAATGTTGTGATAATCTTAAATGAACGCGACTCTTAACGGACGACTTAGTGTATGGCGAAAAAGATCTCTTTTTGTCCCCTGGCTGACTTTGACATTTTGCTGGTGCCTTGCAGCAAAACCGGTTCGGTTTGGCGCCCGTTGTCACGGGCGCTCATGCGTAAAGTGAAAATTCCGTACGTTAGCTTTCAAGACTTGTGTTGAGGCATTGCGATGCTTAACAAATGGTTCCGCCAAAACCAAAAGCGACCGTTTGATGTTCCTTCAATCCCGCCAACAACATGGTAAATGTCTATTTAAACATATGGAACGTGACGCACTCATAAAATTTGATCAATTATATTACGAATTTAGAAGAAAAGCAGGATGTATACGTTAGCTCAATCCAAACCGTCGAGATCCATCCAATGCTATTTAACATTTTGAATTTGGCACCTTTTCGCCACCGTTTTTCGAAACATTTTATCGCAAATGAGAATGGCGCGATTGCAGTCATATTCGGACTCATGACGATGGTGCTGTTTCTTGCTATTGGAATGGCAGTCGATGGTGGCAGGGCGATGTCAAACAAGACCAATGCACAACAAGCCCTGGATGCAGCCGTATTGGCCGCCAGCAACGTATTCATTGCAGATGCTCAGCGGCAAGATAGATTTTCAGCAGTGTTTACAAAAAACTTTAAAGAATCTGACGCGAAGATCGCGGAACTCAAATTCACATTTAGCAAAGCGGATGGTGGATACGGGACGCTAAAGCTTGGGTACGACACATCGATTATGAAGATCTTTGGCTATAACTCCATAGATGCTGTTTTAGAGAGCAAAGCACGCCAAGTCGAGTTTGACATTGAAGTGGCTCTAGTTCTTGACGTAAGCGGGTCGATGGGTGCTGGCATGAGCAGTGGCTCACGCCTAGACGCCCTGAAGGCCGCTGCAAAAAAAATGATTGAGACTTTAGACACGGCAAAAATGCCAAGCCAAAACATAAAGTACTCGATTGTTCCGTTTACGATGAATGTGAACGTTGGCACAGGCAATGATAGCTTTGTGGACAACGCTTTGAGCCCTCTGTTTGCGGGCACGTCGTGGGCAGGCTGCGTGTTGGAACGGCCCGCTCCCTACCACAATCAAGATGTCTACAGCTCAGGTGGTGCGACATCGGGCGGTAGATGGCAGGCCTATGTCTGGCCACCAGAACCCGATAGCGGTACTGTTTGTCAAAATCCGTCAAACGGAACCAACACGGGGTACAAACTTGTTGAAGCCGTCGGAATTGCTGGCATTAACGACCCTTTGACAAAGGGGCCCAACTACAACTGCGTGCGCCACCCCATTGCGCCTTTGACATCAAGCGCTTCCAATATTTCATCGGACATTGATGCTCTTGAAGCTCACGGCAACATGGGTACTATCCTGGCACCTGGCATTTCTTGGGCACATAGAGTTCTATCACCGGCGGCACCGTTTGCAGAAGGCGACGCTTTCTCAGATAATGTTCGCAAAATCATGATTGTTATTACGGACGGCGAGCAAACAACTGAAGGTGAATATTACCCGACGGGTTGTCAATCCGAAACCAACAGCGGAACAGCATATTCATTTGATCCAAATTCACTACATTTGGATGGTTCAGTGATGGCAACCACCGGTCCCTCTGACATGTTCACACCCTATGGTTATATTCTTGATAGCCAACCTTTTGGACCTGCCTCGTCGTGGGCTGACGTCAAGCAACAACTGCGAACAACGTCCCTCGACGCCTGCTCAAAGTTTAAGAGTCGGTCCAGCGAGGGCAGAGTTGAACTGTTTACAATCGCAGCTTCAAGTAGCGCAGGCCCTGGAACAGACGTCTACAGCCTGCTGCAAGAATGCGCGACTTCAAGTGAACATTTTTTCTATGCCGATGGTGCGCAAGACCTTGAGGATGCATTCGTTGCAATTGCAAAAGAAGCGACAGACCTTAGGTTGACAGAATAAGAACCAGGCGGCCTGGAACAATTTCTTCCGGTTATCGGCCAGCTCAAATCTAGGCCCCAAAACTAACTCATCATATGTTGGTGGCAACTTCTTTTTGTGGCCCAAAGCGGACCCCATTGCGCAGTGACCCCAAACTTTGTTTACACTCGATGGCCCGCCAGCGTGGAGGCGAAGCAACACGCCAGGACCAAAACCTTATCCCTGCATCCGTGTAAGCAACGTTCGATGCCGTCGCCCCTGCCTGACATGTCCGCTTCCTGGCGCTTCGCGCACGATTTGGAGCACAGTTCAAATGGTCTGTTTTCTGACCCCAAACGGTTATGACACAATATGTTTGGTGTTGTGACAGCGACATTCTAGGACCTAGGCTCTGCGCGGCGTTCTGCAAACACAGGAACACAAATATCAGAGATATGTTCATCACACGGCTGTTGTCTTGGATCGCTGTAATAAAGAGTCAAAACTGGCCTTCGAATATCAAGCACTAGACGGTCCCTGCCGTCCCAACTGCTAATCAGATCGGCCCTTTTATCAAATAAGGCATTATATGGGCCAATAATTCGGAATGCCTTAAAAGCGCCGCCCTCAAATTTTTCTTGCGCAATCAGACTGTCATCAATCTTTTGCCAAGACGCCGGAATTCTGACCGCAACAGCATACCTCTTTTCAAATTCAGAAATATTTTGTGTTGCATCAAATGCAAACTCATAACCAAGACCGCGGGCTCGACGATGGCCCGCACGCTCAAGCCACTGAAATAGTTTTGACCATGCAGCCGGCACCACGTCTTGGTAGCAGCCCGCACATTTGACAATTGCGATCCCCTTTGGCTTTAAAAAGACCAGATTGCTATTGGTCATCACAAATCCGCTTAAGGCTCATCTTGAAAACGAATAACCCCAACACAAGAAATATAACAAACTACGATCATATCCCTCGCACAAGAGCAGGTCGTTCATATCAAAAGAACCAATATTCAGATTGGTTCTTTTGCGACTCATTTTGCATTTTATTGGAGGTAAGGTCACATGGCCCTGTTGATAAGTATTTGATCCAAATCAACACTGCTTCTGACCTATGTCAGACGCACAACTGCATACTTTCCAAAACAAGCGCATCAATGTCGGTCCCGTTCTGGGCAAAATCTCGCGGCTGTCTATGACAGAATAACGATCCAAAAAACTCTGCAAACGATTCAATTTTGGCAAAGTTTCCCAAACTTGACTTCCGCTCCTGGCCCTTAGCCGACGTCCTCGTACACTACGCTTAAGGTCTGCTTGTGACCCAAAGCGGACATACGCAAGATTTAGAAAACCTAAAACGGGATGCGGATGCCGGCGTGTGCTTCCGAGCGGGTGTAGCCCTCATCGCCAACGTGAATTTCGCCATCGACAAAGGCTGTCGCGCTGCCAAAGCTGGTGGTCGCTGTTGCACCAACAAAGCCCGTGACATCATCGTCATCACCACCAGGGGTGAAGGACACAGCTTGGCCTAATAGAACACCGGAGGCCGTGTCATGATTGGCGCCCCAGGCTTCAATGCCAACGCGGGGGGACAGCGTGCCCGCAGCACTCGTGAATGGAAACGCAACTTGCGCCCGACCTTGCCACAGCGATACGTCGCGATCGCCAACGGTGAAGTTTCCAGCAGCGCCCGTTTCCGTGTAGCCGTCGAGTGACAGATGCGCATAACGAAGACGGGCACTGGGTTCAATCGTCAGCCAGTCCAAGTTCCAGGTCGTGCCAACAGCGACCTCTGGTGAAATAAAGTCGCCATCAAACGAAGCTGTTGCAGACTGAAGACCACCTGCCACGAGATTGTTGGCAACGCGACGTGTGCTTTCATGGTCAGATGTACCAGCGGTCAGCAACACGCGCAGGAAGCTCGAACCGTTTGTGAAGTTGGCATAAGCGCCACCAAAGAAGGTGTTGACATCAACGTCTTGGCTTAACGGAACTTCCAACTCAGCCGTTGCACCACCTGCAAACGCGCCGATTTGAATGGACCGTGATATCCAGCCATCAAGACCTGCAATGCCGCCAACATAGGAATGTGTGGCCTGCGCACTTGTCGTTGTTGCCTCTTCATCGCGATGTCCGCCAAAGGCTTGGCCCCAAACGCCAGAGGACCGGGCGCTCGATCCTGCATCTGGTGGAGACCCATCCGACAACAGGTTCATGCGGCCCCCAAGACCCATCATCGGACTCATGCCCAATTGCATGCCGCCAAAGCCATTTGATCCACCACCCGAAGCACCTGACAGCCGTGCATGCACGGCATTGAAAATGCCGCTGGTCAGATCAGCAAGCATCTCATCTGCCTGCCCCATCGCTGTCGTATCAACGACGGCGACCTGATTGCCGACTTGGGCAAACGGCGCACCGAAGGTGTTGATGACAGTTGGTCCGGGGCCGAACGTGTTGGCGATGGACAGGCCAGGACCAACATTTAGAGTCCGTGGCCCGCCACCTAGCAGACTAATTGTGCTCAACAAGACTGAGCCTGGGAGTAGTGTCAAAGTGGGGTTAAGCCCATTTATGACAACAGGGCCCACAATAGTACCGGAATTGGTGACGCCTGAGTTGGCACCAATTGTTTGAACAGACTGATTGAAGGTGCCGGAATTGGTGATGCTTGAGTTGGCACCAATTGTCTGAACAAACTGATTCATGGTGCCGGAGTTGGTGATGCTTGAGTTGGCACCAATTGTTGCAACGAACTGATTGATGGTGCCGGAATTGGTGACACCTGAGTTGGCACCAACTGTCTGAACAAACTGATTCATGGTGCCGGAATTGGTGACACCGGAGTTAGCACCAATTGTCTGAACAAACTGATTCACGGTGCCGGAATTGGTGATACCGGAGTTGGCACCAACCGTCTGAACAAACTGATCGATGACGCCAGCGTTGGTGATTGTAAATCCAAAACCATTTGTGGAAACATTGCCTGCGATGGTAACGCCGACGGCGACCGTACAGGCATTGGGATTGGCCCCCGGCATGCAGGCAATTTGCGCTTGCGTGGAGGGTGCCCACATCGTGAGTGCTGCAAGGAGCGATGCCCCCGCGCTCAAAAACTGGGCTCTATGACTTTTCATCAAGATAATCCATCCTCAGCGGCTTTTTCTAAGTGCAAGAAGATGTGATTCGCTTGGGCGACAAAACACTCCAAGGTTTACGGATTACGCAAAATAGGTTGCTGGGGTAAGTCTGTTGCTATGCGGCCACTGAAAATCAGGTCGCGCCGCAGTTTTTTATAGTTTTGGGGGTGAATGGCCGGTGTCAGAATGAGGCCTGTTATGTCTGCTTCTGGCCCTTAGCGGACCTGAATGCTGCGCGCATGCTATTCTGGTATTGGTGTAACAGCGGACCTGGCACTATGCTGGTGTTGACGTCGGCTACTGACCCAAAGCGGACATGTAGCGGGAAATGAGTCCTTGCGCTGCAATGATATTTGTTTGTCAAATTAAGTGCAAACTAATTGCCGAAGGATGCGTCGCATGGGCAAGCAATTTCAAAAACCGGCCCAAAGCGAGTGTTAGTCGCTGAAGGGTGGAGAATTTTTCTGAAGCAACTCCTCGAATAGGCGACTATAGTTTCTAAGACCAGTTTCTTCATTGAAATCTTCTGCGCGTTGGATGCACTGTTCTGCAGAAGTTTGATTAAGTAATGCCTTTTCAATTTCTTGCGTTAGAGCGTCTTCATCATCAATTTTCACTAGAGAACCATATTTTCCATCCTCTAAAATTTCTCTCGGCCCCCCTGAGTCAGTTGCTACGATGGAGAGGCCGAATGCCAGTGCCTCAACAATAGTCAATCCGAAAGCTTCGGATCGAGCCGTATGGACGAATAATTTAGCGCGTTCGTAAAATGGCCCTGGGTCTTTTACATATCCCGGCAAAGAGACACGGTCTGTAATGTTGAGCTCATCAATCAATGCTTCCAGCTTTTTCCTTTCTGGCCCTTCACCTAGAATAATTAGCTTAACTTTCTTATTTGATAGTCTTGCGAATGAACGAATGAGCAGGTCGAAGTTTTTGATAGCCACCAACCGACCTGCGCCAAGGATCAAGCTCTCGCGATTGCTGAGAACTGCGGGGTCAAATCCTTTGTTCATTTTCGGAAAAACAACTGGATTATAAATGCGAATATGATTTTTCTTAGCCATTTTCCATCGCTGAAACAATTCCACGTCGAGGCTGTCTGAAACTGAAATAGTTTTGTCCGCAACTCGGCTTAAAATGGGAAGCGATTTAAGAGCTAGCCAACTAAGGCGGCCAGAAAGATCCTCCCTGAAACCGTGGTTTGAAATGATAATACCAGTTCTTTTAAGCTTTCGAGGATGGAAAAATGATCTTTTCTGAGCAAACATTCCCGCCATTACGAGTTTGAGATTTGCAGAGGAAATCGCTGATAGGGCAACGTCAGGACACTCCTCCCTGATGATACGTGCAATCGCAATCACCGATCCAAGATGACCCTTTCCCAATATGATTTGTCTAATACTAGGATCAACTGGTGGAGAATTCTCATGCGCCTTAAAGTCAGTTACTAAAATGACTTCATGGTCCAGACTTGCAAATCCTTTTGCTATATTTAATACCACGCGCTCCGCGCCACCATCTACAAGACGAGGTATGTAAAATAGTAATTTTGAAGACGCGTTAGACACGTTATTGAACTCAAACTGTTGTATAGGGTTATACCCTAGGATGGCTTCACCGTGTTTTGTACAAGTGTCCGACATCAGCGCCTATGGAACATATTGAGGTCATTGCATAAGCGAGTATTTTGGTGCCGATAGAAACATTGTTCATCCTTCCCTGTTTTGAACAGGTGGATAATAGCAGACGTTTTGAGACGGTTATTGCACCGGGCGGTGAAACTGAATTTCTGCTTTGGAGGGAAGCGCTCGAACCAAGATTGTATATGCTGGTTTCAGGCTGTCCCCACTAACACTTGCAGCCGAAAATCAGAAAACCGTACGCTAGACCCTTCTCTGTTGCGTGCGGTTTTTTTGTGCTTAGCTATGCGACGGTAAATACCATGGCCTGCCACCATTGATTGGTCCGCTAATGACCCAAAGCGGACATATTCTTTACATGGAGAGTATTCTTTTTATGCGGGCAGGTGTGTGACCGATACATTGGAGCCAAGTCATTAGC
>JAVJHY012040933.1:0-29299 GCA_035593235.1 Phascolosoma agassizii
AATCCGCTCGATTGTAAAATCAAATAGATGGGATCAATTCTGGAAATTGTACGTTTCAAAACAGCATGAACAGATGCAATTGGCATCATGATCTCGTGATCATATTATCTGTGTAAAACCGAAGGTCCACCCTTCACGACCTATCTTCAGGCCATCTTTGAACGATTAAATAGCGGCAGCAACATCGAATTATTTTAATATTCCACCGCTCTTGTCGCCATCCAATTGCCCCAAGCCTGACCCAAATCTAAACATGATTGGAAGTAATTTAAGGGATAGAATCTGAAGATGTTCAGAAATTAAATGGCATACTTTAATATTTTTAATCTTGTTCGTAATCTTAGGAAATCACGATTAAGATTATGGTGGACGTTCTATACAACCTGAACAATTATAATATGAAATACTATGGTTTTATGGTGTAGTTATCATCAAAATCATTGTATCGAGATACGGTTTTATTTTCTTTGAAGGATGACAATTCAAGATCAAGCTTAAGCGGTGTATAATAATAAATTGACCATTTCGCATCTGATCTTCCGGATAATTTCTTTGCTATTCAATCACGAAATGGCCAGTTGCCTCCGGCCGTCTCGCAAGCTCGGCTCGTTGTTCCCATTTGGGAACCAGTCTCGTTAACACTCGGCGCTCAAAATAGCATCTGCGATTCCGCTCAATCAGATCAAGGAAATTTTCCACAAACATCAGCGCCAAGATCACCAATTTATTTTTAAATTCCTTCTTACCAGCCGCCCCCAGTGAAAGACAAAGCGCGAGACAAAGTCGATTCCCTAAGACTATTTGTCGGTATTAGATTTCCTGAAGCCGTCGCCCAGGAGACTCAAAGAATCCGAAAGTATTTTAAACGGAAAAATCTGTTTCTTGCTCGTTGGACGAAATCGGAAAATCTCCATTTGACCCTAAAATTCCTCGGGGAAGTGGATTGCAGTCTACTACCTCAAATCACCAACTCGTTAGCATCAGTAAAAACATCACCCACTAATGCGGCATTGGGTGAATTAGGGACATTTTCCTCCAAAAAATTAATACGAATTCTATGGATTCATATTTTAGGCAACGGTGTCTTAAGCCTCCAGAAACAGATAGACCATGTTCTATCGAATCAACTTGAACTCGAAAATCGCTTCATGAGTCACCTAACTATTGCAAGAGTGAAATCGGTGATCGATCGGGACAGATTGCTTAATGAAATCAGCCATTTCCAGACAGAAAGTCTCACCATTGTTATCGACAAATTTTCACTATTAAAGTCGCATCTAACCTCAGAAGGTCCCGTTTATACCACCGTCGCGACCTATCCTTTGAAAAGCACCGACGGTTCAAATTTTTGATCGATAGAGCATGGACAAGAAAGATAAATCTGGAACGATTTTATTGGTAAAAAACACCTTATTTTATTAGCAAACCGAATTAAAAATAGCCTTCAAAATATTTTTTTCGACTGGGATCACGCAGTTTTTTCAGCGCAGTAACTTCGATCTGGCGTATTCGTTCATGGGTTACGGTGAATCTCTCACTGAGTTCTTCCAGGGTCATAGTTGGATTGTTCATTAATCCAAAGCGATGAATAATGATACTTTTTTCTCGGTCATTTAACGTTTCTAAGACCTCTTTAATCGCTTCCGTCAAGAATACCGCAGCAGCAGTATCAGCAGGTGATTGTATTTTTTGGTCGACAATCAGGTCACTCACTTCGGTATCATTACTAATCGTACTTTGCAATGACACAGTCTGTCGCTCCATTTTTTGTAATGCCCGAACACGCTCAACAGAAAGATTATTTGCCTCCGCAATCTCTTCCACGGATGGCTCGTGACCTAATTTTTGCAGCAACGTCTCTTCTGTCCTGTTTATTCGGGTTAATTCATTGGCAATGTTTGCGGGTATTCGAATCGTCCGTGCATTTTTTGCTAATGACCGTGTTATGGCTTGACGGATCCACCAGACTGCATAGGTACTAAACCGATGTCCTTTATCCGGCTGGAATTTATCGACTGCCTGCAACAGACCAAGGTTACCTTCTTGGATCAGGTCGAGAAAATGCAATCCACAGTTCATATATTTTTTTGCAATACTCACAACCAAACGCAAATTACCTTCAACAAGAATTCTCCGAGAATTCTCCATTTTCTGATAAGAAACTCTTATGTGTTCGAGGAGTGGAAAAAATTTCTCCACCGACATCTGGATAGCGCGCAAGGCGGGTTCGGAGGAATTGTCCTCGCCTACACGACTTTTCGCTGTTTGATCGGCACAACCTAAACTGGAGGAGCAGGCTTCCAATTTACTAAGGCAATCTTGATAGAACTTGCCATTGAACTGCGTTCGCTGTATGAGCCTTTCCAGCGATTCATAAAGAAGGGACCGTGCAGCCTCTGATTCTTGACTCACCTCAGTCTCGCTTAGACGATCGAGGCGATCAGATATTTTCCCTAAATCACCAACTAACTCAAGGATCCTTTTTTTCTTTGACTCAAAAGAAGAGCTATCATCGTCCTTACGACTCGCAACATCTTCGGAAATCTCAGAGATTTCGCTTACTCTGCATTGCGAGATTCGTTCTTTAACGATATTGGGAAAATGACTAAGCATCGTTCCCAATTTCAGTCTGGCATTATAGCACCATTGAATTTGGTATAACTCCTCCTCATAGCTTAGACGAGGAAAATTTCCGACTTGGCGAAGATAGCTTCTGACAACATCTTCACCCTGGATGTTGTGAGTGCACTCAGAATTATTTTTGGTGCTACTCTCCTGAGATTGGTTTAGTTTTTCATCACGCACTGGTTAAACGTACTTTTTCTTTTTTTTCCTTTCCTTGTTCCGATTCACTTTCGGGAAAAAACAATAACTTGTTACCGTCTAACTCAATGCGAATGATCGAGTCCTTATTAAAATTACGTCGGAGAATTTCTTCAGCAAGTTGGTCTTCGATATAGCGCTCGACCATTCGGCGTAACGGACGCGCGCCATATTCGGGAGTGTATCCTTCATCAATAAGAAATGTTTTTACTTCTTCATCATATTTTAGAGTAATACCATGATAACTGAGTCGTTTCTGTATTTTTTCAATCTCAATTTCGATAATCTTTGCGAGGTCCTCTTTGCCCAGTTGCCTAAAAACGATGAGGTCGTCAAGCCGGTTAATAAATTCTGGCCGAAATTTCTTTTTCGCCGCTTTTTCCAACTGATTTTTGAGCATGTCATAATTTCCATCCAAGGTTCCCGACTTAATAAAGCCTAGGTTTCCTTCATTTTTTATCGTTTCGGCACCGACATTGGATGTTAGAATGATAATGGTATTTCGAAAATCGACTTTGACACCCAGACTATCGTTTAGGTGACCGTCTTCCAGTATTTGTAACAGCATATTGATAACGTCAGGATGGGCTTTTTCGATTTCATCAAATAAGACCACTGAATAGGGACGCCGCCGTATCTTCTCCGTTAATTGGCCTCCTTCTCCGTGACCGATGTAGCCAGGTGGGGAGCCGACTAATCGACTCACATTGAATTTCTCCATATACTCCGACATATCTATTTGAACGATCGCTTCAGTGTCGTCAAACATAAATTCTGCGAGTGACTTAGCCAATAACGTCTTACCGACACCACTTGGGCCGAGGAAAATAAAGGACCCGATCGGTCTAGAAGGATCTTTTAAATCTGCCCGAGATCGCCGGAGCGCTTTAGAAACTAGAGATACGGCATGATCCTGACCAATGACAACCTGCTTTAGGTCTTCTTCCATGCGTAGGAGACGTTCAGCTTCGGCCTCCTCCATCCGATTGACTGGTATTCCTGTCAAACTAGCAACAACGGCGGTAATGTCATTTTCTTCAATCTTTTGTACCTTTTCATTTGTTTTCTTTTCCCATTCTTTCAAGGTCGTTTCAAGCTGTGATTTTAAGCCCTTCTCCTTATCTCTTAATGCTGCAGCTTCTTCATATTTTTGCTGACTCACCGCCAATTTTTTCAGTCTTTTGATGTCATTAATTTCATTTTCAGTGTCTTTTAAGTCTGGCGGCCGTATCATCGAGGAGATTCTTGCTTTTGATCCGGCTTCATCCATAATATCAATCGCTTTATCAGGCAAATGTCTTCCGGGCATATACCGGTCGGATAAACGGACAGTCGCCTCTATGGCGTGATCGGTATATTTTACGTGATGATGTTCCTCGTATTTATACTGTATGCCACGTAGAATTTCGATTGCTTCGGAAACGGAGGGAGTGTTGACAATTATTGACTGAAACCTTCTTTCGAGTGCTGCATCTTTTTCTACGAATTTTCGGTATTCGTCCAATGTTGTTGCTCCGATACATTGGATTTCGCCTCTTGAAAGAGCTGGTTTCAATATGTTAGAGGCATCCAAGGCCCCTTCGGCTCCACCAGCACCAACAATCGTGTGCAACTCATCAATGAACAAGATGACTTTTTTTGAGCGCATGATTTCATCCATTACCGCTTTTATTCTTTCTTCAAACTGCCCTCGATACTTGGTTCCGGCAACCATTAACGGTAGGTCGAGACCGATTACCTTTTTATTACGAAGAAGCTCTGGGACTTCCCCTTTTATAATCGCTTGCGCTAAGCCTTCTACGATTGCAGTTTTTCCAACCCCGGCCTCACCAATTAAGACAGGATTATTCTTTGTCCGGCGACAAAGAATTTGAATTACACGTTCTATCTCACGAGCGCGCCCGATCACTGGATCAAGCTTTCCTGATGATGCGAGTTCCGTCAAATCTCTACCAAATGACTTGAGGGCCGGCATTTTTTCCTCGCCTGTCGAAGCGTCGCCCAAAGGCTCTGGCTGATCTCCCGCGTCTGAGGGAATAAAATTAGGGTCTAAAGCCTTTAATACCTCGGTACGAACCGTTTCTACATCAATATCCAAGCTGCTTAGGATTTGTGCCGCCACGCCTTCGCCCTCTTTGAGTAAGCCCAGAAGAATGTGTTCTGTTCCAATATAGTTGTAATTTAATGACCGAGCTTCCGCCGAAGCTAATTGAAGAACTTTTTTTACACGGGGAGTGAACGGAATATCGCCCTCCTGCATAGTTGCCCCCCCAGTGCCAGACCGCTTCTCCACCTCCATACGCACCGATTCAAGATCAAGATTCATTGCTTGCAGGACAGCTACCGCCACACCCTGACCAAGTTTGATTAGTCCGAGCAAAAGGTGTTCGGTTCCCACATAGTCATGACCAAACCTTCGTGCTTCCTTTTTTGCTAAACTTAATACTTGTTGCGCTCGGGGAGTAAAATTGTTTATTGGGAAATCAGGGATATCACTTTTCGCCATTTTTTGCTTCTCCTTAGGTTTAATCTGAAATTATTTTCGGATACTCTCCAGGCTTATAAAGGTATACCTGGGGCTTAGTCTACAATATCGAATGCTGAAGAGTAACTGTTTTTTAAATTTTTGTTGAGTTTCAGTTGAAAATTGGACCGAATTTAGCATGCCGGATGTTTTCCCTTATCATGAAAGTTCCATAGGAAAGATCACTTTTTCTGGTGCCGACCGCATGAGATAAAATTTTTCAATGTATTTTTGACCATACTTGCACGGAAAGCATCCCTTTCTTTGGTAGTTAATCTCGTCTTGAGATGCTTTTGCATATGGGCCGATTGGATATTCGCTAGCAATTTATTTACCGTACTCGCTTTTAGGACTGAAAACATTCCCAAGTCGATGCCAAGCCTTACCAACGATAGTTCCGATAAAGCTTCCTTGCTTGACAAGAGATGACAATGGATAAGGAGCCCCAGTGATCTTTCAATATGATCGCAAAGTTCGACTTGTTTATGCCGTACCAGATACTGCCGGGCGTTCTTTTCAAGTTCTATAACACGCCGAATTACCTTTTCCAGACAACGTAAGATAGTCCCTTCATACTCACCAAGCGTCGATTGATTGGAAATTTGAAAGAAATTACCTGAAGGATCCGACCCTTCTCCATATAACCCTCGTACAGCATAGTTCATTTGCTCAAGCGCCCGCATTACCGGATTTATTTGGTTATTAATGACTAAGGCAGGCAAATGGAGCATCACTGACGCACGCAATCCAGTTCCAACATTCGTCGGACAAGAAGTTAAATACCCTAACCCCTCTTTATAAGAAAAGGGAGTGCTATGCGATATACAATCGTCTAACTGGTCTATTTCGAACCAGGTTTCGTTCAGCTGAAGACCCGGCCTAATTGCTTGTAACCGCAAATGATCTTCTTCATTGATGGTAATACTGTAGGTTTCGTTTGTGGAAATAAATACTCCACTTCCTTCCTTCGCTTTTATTTGTTGACTGCTTATCAGATGCCTCTCGAATAGCAACTGCCTGTCGATTTTCGGAAGCTTCACGATTTCAGCGAAAATGGAATTTGTCATGGCCGGTAGATCCTGGACCACATTACTTATTCGACCAAAAACCCCCAATGAACATTCTTTACTTGCCTGAGCTGGAAAAGGATATCCAGAGAGATTCCTGGCAAGTCTTACCCGTGTGCTAACGACGATGCTAGACTTTTTAAAAGACTTAGAAAGCCATGGAACGGTGCATTGAGCTAGTTGGTCAATTCTTTTTTGTAATTCCGTTTGAGCCATGGTGTTAAAAGGCAATGTGTTCTATAATTCTGACTTTTTCAATTGATCTCGCAAGATGGCAGCTAGCTCGAAGTCCTCTATGCTTACGGCCTTTTTCAACTTTTGATCAAGGTTTGGTGTCGTTTTACATTGATCACTGAGTGTTGCATTCCTGGACCTGTAATCAACAAAGTTGTTTTTGGGGAATTTTGGCATTTTCCCTCTGTGCGCATTTCCTTTATGCATTTCGGGCAATATTTCGTCAAGAAATTCGGCGAAAATTTCGTAACAATTAGAACACCCCATCCGACCATTTTTTTTTAACTCATCACTCGTCATGCTGCACTCTGGACAAACAGTTTGAGGATATTTTGCACTTTTGTCCGAAATTGGATCAATTATTGGTGAGATACTCAGAGTACATTTTGTGATACCATGACCTTCAACCGAAGAATGCAGGCTAAATCCTTTTTTCTTCGCACAACTACCACAGTAATACCGTGCTTTCTGGTCACCATCAATCACTTCTTGTATTTGAATAGTAGCGTTATTTTTTAAACATAGCTGACAAAACATAACCTGAATTCAAGAATTAGTTAGTTGTAGATGATAGAAATATTGACTTCGATTGACCCGATGAATGCCTAGATACCGACGAATTATTTACCGAAGCATATTGTTTTAAGTTGGGTATGCCAAATATAGGTTGGGATAAGTTTTAATTTTAATTGGTGACAAAGAAGCAATAAAAACCGCTTAACTGATTTGGAATAAACATGTTATAAAATATTATACCTTTGAACAGGCACCCGAGCTCTGGCAACGCTTTAGTTTTCAATTGGTTACATCGCTTCTCTGACATTTTTGATGGAATTTAGTTTAACATAATGTCTGTTAATACTATACATTAACTTTACTTAAAATATAACTTTTTTAATCCTGAGTTCTTTGTTTATGAACGAAATTTGATGCTTCCGGTCTTGTTTTACCGGTTATTAGCATTTAAAATGATGGCGTTTCAATATTCGGGACGTGGCGCAGCCTGGTAGCGCGTTTGACTGGGGGTCAAAAGGTCGCTGGTTCGAATCCAGTCGTCCCGATCATTAAATTCACGATGGAATTCGAATCGTGCTGAGAGTCCAACTGGAGGTGTGAGCTCCAGAAATAGGGCAATTTAAGGAACTTAACTTATTTACATATAAAAATATTAATCAACCCCATCTGGGTATGGTTTCTTTCCGATGCTATATCTCGCCCACATTGTGAATCAGCGTGCTTTCCTATATACTTACCTTCTCGATTTATTATTCAGATTCTTTTTTAGTTTTATGGCATTTTTGCACGTCTTAAATTTTTTGAGAAGCGCATGAGAGTTATTATCATTGGAGCAGGAGAAGTTGGGAAGCAGATGGCGCGTGTTTTATGCTCCAGCAAGAACGACGTGATAATCATTGACCAGAACGGAATGCTTCTTGATCAGCTGAAAGAGCAGTTGGACGTAATGACAATACGTGGCAATGGCGCCACTGGGAGATGTTTAGCGCGGGCGGGTATTGAAAAGGCGGCGATGTTACTTGCTGTTACCAACAACAGCGAGGCAAATATTTTAGCATGCACATTGGCGAAACGCTTTCAAGTTCCTAAAAAGATTGCCCGAATCCGAACAAACGAATACTTTGATTTCTCAAATGGGCTGACCGCGGAGTCTTTCGGTGTCGATCACGCGATTATTCCTGAATATGAATGCGCAACTGACATACTAGACTCTCTTCTACTCCCGACCGTTAAAGAAACAGTAAAGTTCAGCCATCCCGAAGCCCAAATGGTAAATTTCCAGATTAAGCCAGGGTCACCCATGATTGGCACCAGCCTGAATTCATTTCCTAAACCTGAATTTTTGGAGCAACTACGGGTTTGCGCCATTTTGCGGTATGGGCAGCTTATCATACCCAGAGGAGAAAGCAACTTTATAGCTTTCGATGAAATCTACGTTTCTGGAGCGCAAATCATGATTGAACGATTACTCTCATGGGCAGAGCCGGAGTTATCTCTTATTTCTAAAGTAATTATCGCAGGGGGAACTCATCTCGGAGGAATTTTGGCCTCTATGCTGAATACCGCCGACATCCGGGTTAGTATCATCGAGCCAGATCCAATAAAAGCCGAACATACCGCCGACAAAATTGGTTCATCCAGCTTAATAATCCAGGGGGAGTGTACTGATATTTCGGTTCTTGAAGAAGCAGGAATTCAGCACTGCGAGGCCTTTATTGCAGCAAATCTTGATGATGAAGCCAACATATTAGGTTGTATTGTAGCGAAGAACCATGGAGCAAGGGAAGTTGTCGCCGTCACCAACAATTCAGATTATCTGAGAATAATTGCGGGCATGACCATGATCGACTGTTGCTTTAGCCCATTAATATCGGCCGTAAATATCCTTATTAAACACGTTGGAACCGAGAATCGGCAAACAGTCGCTGTGTTAAAAAGAACATCCGCTGAAGTGTTGGAAATGACTGTGGGAAAAGAGTCTCCAATTGCTAATCGAAAAATAAGGGATATTAATGTACCTACAAAGATGGTATTCGCCCTCATTATTCGTCAGGATGAACTGGTTCCTGCGGTCGGTGATGAGGAAATTAAGCCGGGCGATCACGTTATTGTCTTGACAGAGCCGCAGTCGATTCCCGCAGTCGAAAAAATGTTCGTTGTTAAGAGATTCATTTAATGAATAAAGGAGTAGTTGCACGAATCGTTTCTGCCATCTTGATCGTTATCGGCTTGGCGATGCTAACTGCAGTTGCTGTTGGGTGGCTGATGAACGACCCAAAAGATGTTATCATCAGGTTATTTATTTCGTCTTTGGTACCCATTTTTGTCGGCAGTGTCGGGTGTTTATTTCTGCCCAGAGAAACTGAAATCCGGTTCAAAGAAGGATTCGGCATCGTCTCCTTCAGTTGGCTTTCAGCTTCCATTTTTGGTGCCATTCCCTTCGTATTGGTCGGAGATCTTTCATTTACGGATGCTTTTTTCGAGACTATGTCGGGTTTTACTACGACGGGAGCGAGTGTCCTCAACAATATTGAAGCCTTACCAGCTGGACTATTGTACTGGCGTAGTCTGACACACTGGTTGGGGGGAATGGGGATTGTTGTATTGTCTTTAGCGATATTACCGATTTTGGGTATTGGCGGGATGCAATTGTATAAAGCCGAGGCACCCGGTCCAACTACCGATCAACTAACTCCGAGAATTGCTAGTTCAGCTAAAATATTGTGGTTGATCTATATAATTCTTTCAATTACAGAAACAGTTCTACTGATGCTTGGTGGGATGAATCTCTTCGATGCCTGGTGTCATGCGTGCGGAACTGTTGCTACCGGTGGTTTTTCAACGTATCAGGTGAGTGTGAAAGCCTTTGACAGTGGATATATCGATGCAGTTATCACCGTTTTTATGTTTCTGGCCGGTTGTAATTTTGTACTCCATCTACGTGCTTTAAGCGGTAAACCTCTCCACTACTGGAAGGATGAAGAATTCCGCTTCTACTTTTTAATTAGCATTTTCGCCATCCTCACGATTGGTGCAAGTCTATACATAGCCGGCGCCTATAATAGAAATATCATACAAATTATACGGCATAGCAGCTTTTCCACAATCGCGGTGCTAACCACAACTGGTTTTTGCACAGAGGATTTTGATCGCTGGCCTTTATATACCAAAGCACTTCTTGTATGTATAATGTTTATCGGTGGGTGCGGCGGTTCTACCGCTGGCGGAATGAAAGTCTCTCGTTTTCTTTTACTACTGAAATATTCACTCGTACAGATAAGACGATGTTTTTACCCACGTTCGCTGGCTATCGTCCGATTAAATAACCAGCGGGTCAATGATGACATAATGACAAAGATTTTAAGTTTCTTTTTTATCAACATAAACATTTTCGTCCTTGTCAGCCTCCTAGTTTGTGTTGTCGAACCAAAGCTTGGCTACATCGTTGGTGAGCAGAACTTGGAAACTCGTTCGTCGTACGTGGCTTTGGAAACAGCGTTCACCAGCGTTGTCGCTACGCTCTACAATATCGGCCCCGGATTAGCACAAGTTGGTCCGACCATGAACTATGAGTGGATGGCCCCACAGACAAAAATTTTGCTAAGTCTGGGAATGTTGATTGGAAGATTAGAGGTCTATACAGTACTTGTCCTATTTCTCCCGATTTTTTGGAGAAAATAGCGCCAGAATTAGAACGAATAGGTTTTTGCAATTGGTTCAGCAATTTGGATTTGCCATTATTGCAATTAAACATAAGTTATGGGGTTGCTGACATTTTAGATTATCAAACGGAAACGTACTGTCGCTGTACCCAAACACATCATCAACGAACCAATTGCCATACTATTTCAGGATCGATTTTGTGAGGAAGAAGTTCTGTTGCTCATTAATCATGCGCTACGCTGAATCATAGGGCCGCAAAGGCTCGATAAAATGCATTGACACAGGTGTCCGTCCCGTTCAATACTTAGATATAATCGGCTTAACTGGGGCATGTGCTCATGAATGGGCCCGGGGGAAAACGGCTTTGCAATTGGCTCCAATAATAATTAGATAAAAGATTTGGAAATGAACAAATATGGGGTCACTCGTCCCAACTGCTTCCATTAGCAAAAAAATTGTAATGGCGATTACTGGTCTTTTAATGGTCGGGTTTCTGGTTACCCACTGGGCCGGCAATATGCTCCTGTTTGTTAGCGCTGAAACTTATAACACCTATTCCCATAAGCTGGTTTCCAACCCATTAATCTATTTCGCCGAGGCCTTTCTAGTTGCCATTCTTCTTTATCATGTTGTGATTGCGCTTAAAGTCACATTGGAAAATCGAAGAGCTAGACCGACGAAGTACGCGATGAAGGAGGCTTTGGGGAAAAAAACGCTGGGATCCTCCACAATGATGTGGTCCGGGTCAGTCATTTTCATTTTTTTAGTTCTACATTTGATTTCCTTTAAATTTGGTAAAGACGTATCGCCCCCATCAGCTGAAGGCGTACGGGATCTATATGCCCTTGTGGTCGCCCGATTTCAAAATCCTCTTTATTCCTCATTTTACATCATATGCATGATCATTTTAGGTCTTCATCTTAGCCATGCTCTCCAAAGTACGCTACGATCTTTTGGTCTCAGCCACCCAACTTATCTCGGCTGGATAAAATTCATTTCATACGGTGCAGCAATCGCCTTCACCCTTGGTTTTAGCCTATTTCCAATCTATTTCGGATTTATTAAACAGGTGTAAATATGCAACTTAATTCCGCTATTCCCGAAGGACCAATCAAAACGAAGTGGGAGAGACATAAGTTCAATCTCAAACTCGTCAATCCGGCGAATAAGCGGAAATTTGAGATAATCGTAGTTGGCACGGGTCTCGCAGGAGGTTCGGCTGCCGCTTCCCTGGCGGAATTGGGATATCATGTTAAGTGTTTCTGCCTGCAGGATAGTCCGAGACGAGCCCACAGCATCGCTGCTCAGGGCGGAATTAACGCAGCAAAGAACTATCAAAATGACGGGGATAGCGTCTGGCGCTTATTTTATGATACTGTGAAAGGGGGAGACTTTCGGTCGCGCGAGGCCAATGTTCATCGATTGGCAGAGGTCAGTGTCAATATTATTGACCAATGTGTGGCTCAAGGCGTACCGTTTGCTCGGGAATACGGTGGTTTACTTGATAATCGTTCTTTCGGCGGTGCCCAGGTTTCTCGAACCTTTTATGCTCGCGGCCAAACAGGACAACAGCTTCTTCTAGGTGCCTACAGTGCCCTTTCCAGACAAATAGATTCCGGAAAAGTGACTATGTTTACACGAGAAGAAATGCTTGACCTAGTTACAATTGACGGGGTGGCCTCCGGAATCGTCACGCGCAACCTAATAAGCGGTAAAATTGTATCACACTCGGGCCATGCTGTTGTCCTCTGTACTGGCGGCTATGCAAATGTATTTTATTTATCAACAAATGGAACCGGGAGTAACACAACAGCTTCATGGCGATCTTACAAAAAAGGAGCTGCGTTTGCCAACCCTTGCTTTACCCAGATTCATCCTACTTGTTTACCCGTTTCTGACGATCATCAGTCAAAATTGACTTTAATGAGCGAATCGCTGCGGAATGATGGACGTGTATGGGTCCCGAAAAATAAAAAAGATAGCCGCCGTCCCAATGAAATACCGGAGGGTGAACGGGATTATTACTTGGAACGCCGTTATCCTGCTTTTGGAAACTTAGTCCCGCGTGATGTCGCTTCCCGCGCAGCAAAAAAAATGTGCGACGACGGATTTGGTGTCGGGACGACAAAGACCGCAGTCTATCTCGATTTCACTGATGCCATCAAGCGCTTCGGAGTTGATACGGTAAAATCGAAATACGGAAATCTGTTTCAAATGTACGAACGGATAACGGATGATAATCCCTACCGCGTGCCAATGCGGATATATCCAGCTCCGCACTACACCATGGGCGGGTTGTGGGTGGATTATAATTTAATGAGTACCGTACCCGGGCTATTCGTTTTAGGCGAGGCCAATTTTTCTGATCACGGTGCAAATCGGCTCGGAGCAAGCGCGCTTATGCAAGGTCTTGCAGACGGATATTTTATTATTCCTTACACAATTGGCAACTACCTTGCACCCCTGCTAGGAAAAGAGCGGCCCAATGCGGATCATTCCGCCTTTAAGGATGCTGAGAAGAGCGTCAAAGCGGGGACAGATCGGTTGTTGTCCCTAAACGGGAAACGGACAGTAAATGAATTTCACCGCGAGCTGGGTAAGATCTTATGGGATTATTGCGGAATGTCACGAAGCGAAGCTGGATTAAAAAACGCCTTGGAGTTAATCCCCCCGTTACGAGAAGAATTTTGGCGGGATGTCACCGTCCCTGGCTCAGGGGATGACCTCAATCAGACTCTCGAACGTGCCGGACGCGTCGCCGATTTTTTGGAACTGGGTGAACTTATGGTCCGCGACGCCTTGGATCGCAATGAATCATGTGGTGGCCATTTTCGAGAAGAATCGCAAACAGAAAACAATGAAGCGCTTCGCGATGATCAAAACTATTCGTACGCGGCCGCATGGGAATATCGTGGTAATAATGAAATACCCAAATTGCATAAAGAATCCATGGAATTCGAACATGTTCATTTAGCACAAAGGAGTTATAAGTAAATTTTTCTTAGAATATGAACTTAAAGTTAAAAATCTGGAGACAAAAACAGAATCAAGAGCAGGGAAAATTCATCGACTATGATGTTGAGGATATTTCTCCTGATATGTCCTTCTTGGAGATGCTGGATTCGCTCAACGCACGGTTAGAAAAATCTGGTGAAGAGCCCGTTGCCTTTGAACACGATTGCCGAGAAGGCATTTGTGGGGCGTGCAGCCTATTTATTAACGGACAGCCTCATGGTCCAGACCAGGGAACAACAACTTGTCAGCTTCATATGCGCAGATTTAACAACGGTGATACCATTACCATTGAACCATGGAGGGCAAAACCATTCAAAGTGGTTAAAGACCTTGTCGTTGACCGTAGCGCATTTGACCGTATTATTCAGGCTGGTGGGTATATCTCAGTTAATACTGGCAGTGCCGTGGATGCCAATGCCGTTCCGATCTCTAAAGCTAAAGCAGATTTAGCGTTCGACGCCGCCGCTTGCATTGGCTGTGGCGCCTGCGTTGCCGCTTGTAAGAATGCGTCGGCAATGCTATTCGTTTCGGCGAAAGTAACCCAATTATCTCTTCTTCCTCAGGGGCAACCGGAGCGTAAAGATCGGGTTCTCAAAATGGTCAAGGCGATGGACCGCGAAGGCTTTGGCAATTGCACCAACGAGGGTGAGTGTGAGGCAGCCTGTCCTAAGGAAATAAAAATGGAAAATATCTCAAGACTCAATCGAGAATACTTTTTGGCAAAACTGCACTCCGCCTTTTTCGCCGATTGACCTGCAAGCAGACACGCTTTGCCGGGAAATCCTATTCATCATGGATTTCGGCATAGAGGATTATAAAATACTAAAATACAGTTTTTCTCTAAGATTTGATTGCGCCGATTGAGCAAATCCGCAGGAAGAATGAACTATTTCGAAGAATTTGAGATTAATACGCGGCCAATTATTACCTGAGTATGGGATGAACAATGGTAGATTTAGTTTTTCTAAGTCTCTTGGAGCGTGTTTTAAAATAGGTTGATATTATTTCAAGCTTAGGTTTGGGCGATTAGATGGCGATAGAAGCGGCGGAATATTAAAATATTTCGATGTTCCTGTCGCCATTTAAGCGTTCAAAGATGGCTCATGAAGAATATTGAACTATTTTAAAACATGATCTTAGTCGATTCATTGCTCCTGAGCTTTTTTAGCAGTATTTCAAGTCGCATATATAGCTAATTTCAAGTCAATAAGGATAGAATATGAAAACCCTATTCCCATTTTCGCTCATCCTCATACTTACTCTTGCAAATACTTCTTTTTGTCAATCAGATTCTGTCATCAAGTTCGATGATATTGACGCCGCAAGTCAAATGGAGATTCTGAATACCAATAGACATCTATCGAACAAAATAAAGTCCAAATGGAAAAATACTCATCCATTAGAGCGACGGCGCTTTCTTAAAAAGCATGCAGGTTTGAGTAGAAAGTCGCGATCGCTTAAGTGGAAGAATTTGACTGCCGAACAAAAGAGCGCGTTTTTAAAGAAACACCCTGGCACAAAGAATCGACTGAAAGGCCATTGGAATCACCAATGGAAAGCCATGTCGCCAGTAAAACGTAATGATTGGCTAATTAAACATCCGGGCGCGGCAAAAAAAGCGGGCCAACATATGGAAACCCATGGCAAACGGCTCGATCAACGAGCCAAACACATCGTCAAACATGGCGAAAAATTAGAATACAAGGCCGAACATTTTGGCCATACGGAAAAACCTTTATACGAGCGGGGGGAGCTGTTAGAAGAGGTAGAAAACGAAAAAGTAGGGAAACCTCTTAGGCGATAAGGAAAACATATGTGCAAACACGCTGAGCGCCTGGAAGATAACGAATTCTCTCGCAAAGAGATAGCAGAATAAGATGGATTTTAACCTACAGACATCGCGTTCTAGACAACTTTCAGGGTGAATTGTGAATTTAGTGAATCTATGCGGTTCCTTAAGTCAAAACTAACTTCATCCATTCGTCCTTTTGAGCTCAAACCCGTTTGAGCACTGTCTTTTGCCGTTTATTCGGATTGAGTGTGCTGTTGGACCGGCAACTTTACACAGGTTTCTCGTTGTAAGTTACTGAAAATAAAAATCTAAAATCAAGAAATCTCTTCTGCAACTTTATGACAAACGCTGAACATTTGGAGGTAAGTTACTGCCTGCTTGAAATGGGTAAATATAAAACCCACTATGTGGGCTGAAATGTGAGTCAAATCCCTAGAAGATTCAAAAGAATGCGCTCCGAAACAGGATCGTAATTGGGTACCTTGCGATCTACATGCGATTGAATGTCTAGCTGCGAAAAGAGGACCGTTCCGCTCCCTGTTGCCATTGGAATCCTGGCAGCTACGGTGGCCAAAGGACTTTTCCCCATAAGAATTTTTTCACCTTGTTCCACCGCTTCACCTGAAATGGTTCCAATTGCGACGATCCCTGGGAGACCGTTCCATCGTTTAAGGTATTGAGGGAGAATCCTCTTCAGCAATGATTTTTTTTTGTCAGTTGCA
Source organism: Phascolosoma agassizii (assembly GCA_035593235.1). Taxonomy (NCBI): domain Eukaryota; kingdom Metazoa; phylum Annelida; class Sipuncula; order Phascolosomatiformes; family Phascolosomatidae; genus Phascolosoma; species Phascolosoma agassizii. The sequence goes on from JAVJHY012040933.1 coordinate 16,357, forward strand.
AAATAAACCCTCGAACGTGGGGCATTCTTAATAGACACCTGGCAGAGTTCGTTCCAGTCCCAAACGGGGGTTGATAAGATGGCAATTGTTCCTCCCAATTCTGCAAAATCAGTCAATTTTTGATGAAGTGTTTTCTCATTTTCTGTCAATCTTGCTGCGTTCCAGATAACGACCATTGAAGATTGAGGATCCAGGGGATCAGTTGGGATTAGCATTTGAAGACCATTGCTATTAAAATAAGAATTTGCTTTGCTATCTGCACCCAAAACCAAAAAGGTTCGGCCCTTTAATTTTTCAGACACAGTCGGTGGGCGAATTGCGCGAATAAACCGTTGACTCAATACCGGTCGGCCTTTGATACCGGTGGTCCGAGCGGTCAACCAATAGCTTCCTTCCTTGTTTGGTAATTGCCAATGAATTTCCTCTTGCGTCACTCTGTTAGCCTTCAATTCATAATCCATGGACCATTTATTCTCCGGATTCTCGAAAATTTTACTCTCCGGAATGAACTCAGGGCATTCTTTGGTTATGATAAGCTCAACGTTTATATTAACGTCATGCCAGGATTCATTGATTAGAAAAAGTTGGGTGGAAATTTCCTGGCTCGTGGTGTAGCTTGGGTCGAAAAGATCCAGACTTGCCAAAACCGGGGAAAGAGCGCTGTGCCAGCATGCTGCTGCCGGGTGAGCAAATCCATCCTTCCAAACCTTCCCATTATTTCTTATACGTGTCCATCCTCGATACATGTATGGTAAAATGATATCAAACCTTAATCGGCGCATAGCTTCCGTATCTTCCATGCCACGTTGGGCGTAGTCAAGAACAACCGATAGGTTTTCATGGATATTAGGGCCATTGTTCATGTACTCCGTATCTGAAATTGCTCTCCGATTCGTTTTTTTTAGACGTTCATTTAGGTTTAACTGGAAATGGCCTTCCTGACCATTCCTCCACTGAGAAAGCCCGTGAAAGTCGATTAATTGCGCGGTGGCGTTTCCTGATCGCATGGTTAGTCGCGTCGGATCAAGGGTAAGCACGAAGTTTTGGAATTCATTGTTTTCCCAATTTTCATCTTTTTTTGATTCATTAGATAGCACCCAAAAAATTATCGCTGGATGATTCCAAAGGGATGCCATCCATGCAGCAGTATCAGACAAACAATGTCCATGAAACACCTCGTATTCCTCCTTAGAAAAGCCAAAGTTTGAATAATTATAGAGAATAGGAAACTCCGCCAAGATCATCATCCCATTTTCATCGGCGATATTGGCCCAATCCGTGTTTAAAGGAAGTGAATGGGTCCGAAATGCATTAATATTCATCTCTCGAGCTTCATCAATCAGAAATTCCTTCTCGTTTCCTTCGATGAGAAAGCCGCTATTGGAATCTTGCTTACGTTTTTCGGATAACCATTCTCCAACCAAGTTTGATCCCCGTAACCAGAGACCTTTACCGTTCATCCGCAAATTACCATGAAAATACTCGATTTCACGCATCCCAAAACGAAGCTCGCACGTGTCCAAGGTCTCGCCACTCCGGCTCAACTGTAGATTCGCTGTATATAAATGAGGATTGTCAAATGTCCAAGGGGTAAATTCCGGCAGCGGCACTTCTAAAAAGAAGTGGTTTTCCGGAATGAGGACTTCCTCAGGTGTGTAACTCCCTTCCGAATCAATTTTTGCTTGAAAGATTTCACCCGAAGCCGATTTTACCGTCGCCGAAATTTGTAATTGGTCAAGTGGTTCATGTGCGGAAAGCGTGGTGCGAAACCTGACCAGACCTCTCTTGAGGTCGGGGATCGCAAGAATCCATTTCATATAAGCTCGGTCGGCGAAGTCAATCCAAATGTCCTCCCAAATCCCTGGGTGTTTCAATCCCCAGTTTTGAGTGCCTGAACCTACAGGGAAAAGTGGATAGTTCTTCTCGCCTTTAATAATTCCGGCCCAACCGGGAATTTTAAGGAGGATCGTATTTTCATCACCTTTCAATGATCCCATTGGTAGGAGCGTCTGGTAAGGTCCGATTGGGATATTCTGCCCCACCTTTTTACCATTTAGATATGCGGTCGCGCCAAACGTTATATGCTGCCATCGAAGTACACCAAGGGCAGTGGCTTGTTTGGATGTCACCTTAAATTTCCTTCTGGCCCAAACGTGACGAATCCCCTTCACAGCCTTTGAATTCGCTCCCAATTGCCTTTCGAATGAATTAGGTAAAGCTATAGTCTTCCAGTCACTTCGGTGCATGACCTCGTCAATGGATTCAGCCGTATTCTCTTCATAAACAACGGAATACTCCCAAATTCCGTTCAAAGATATCGAATTTTCACGTCGTTCGACACCGCCAAAAAGGGGAAAATTCAGCATCAAAAGAATTAGGGCCGTCCCTTTACATCTTAAAGTCGGTATTTTCATGAAAACTACTTAAACTGCCAAAGACGGGTAACGGCTGAGACTGCAATCCATGCCAATGGATAAGCGAAGCGGCAACCACTAAAAAAATCAACCCAGTGTGATTGCCCTGGGCTATAACACATAACCTCCTTTTTAGGAATTAGGTTGCTTATAGATAGCATGTTATGTTTTTGAAATGTCTCTATCTCGGAGAAGAGGGAGATAAGAAAAGATACTGATGATTACCCGTCTAATAAATGTTATTTATCAAAGCCTGTTGCAAAATCATATTCGTGTTGAACCACTGAAAATAATGGGCTATGTATCGACTTCGTTTTAAATTGCAAATCCCAAGTAAAAATAAGGCCAGTAGTTGTTTTGGGCGGCATTGTTCAGGAAACCGCATATCCGTAATTGGCCCAGGCGATGAATTCATTAACCTTATGCACTGCAGGATAGCTTTTCCAGATAATTTTATTCACAATTCACAATAGAATTGTTCCCAGCCCCCCCATTACAGAAATCATTGTCGTTGCCGCCGTCTAAGGAATCGTCACCTCCTCTTCCAAAAAGCTTGTCTGCGCCGTCTTCTCCGAATAGCTGGTCGTTGTCATTACCGCCGAAAAGTTCATCATGATCATCTCCACCAAAAAGCGAGTCGTTTCCACCTCCACCATGTAGCTCGTCAGAATTGTCACCACCAAAGAGTTCGTCATGACCACCCTTTCCCCTCAGGACATCACTTCCGGTCCCACCATAAAGTTCGTCGTCGCCCCCATTGCCTAACATATTATCCGAACCTGAGCCACCAAGGAGTATATCGGCTCCTAGTCCACCTTTAAGCGAGTCGTCACCCTCATCACCATATAGGATATCCTTGTCTTTATTGCCCTCGATATAATCGGAACCACTCCCACCGCAGATAACCTCGTTACCTCTTTTACTTTGGATAGTGTCGTTGCCATTCAGCCCCAGAATCAGGTCGGGACCGCTCGTCCCAACAATAGTGTCATTGTTGCCTGTTCCTACTATGAGGTTCCCTGGAAACTCGGGAGCGATGAAAACACTTGGGGAAGATTCGAAAACATCGAAGCCATCACAGGTCGCGAATACATCGTCTGCAATAGTTGAAAAATTACCGGTTCCTTCTTTTAAGGTAATTGCTTGGTTTGCCTCCAGGCGATCAAACACGTCGATGATACCGGAAGGCCATTTGACGATGACTTTTTTTGCCTCTTTGTTGCTCCCTAAGCCGAAGGTTAGCCAGCTGCTGTTACGAGATATGAAACCGCCACCGCCGCTGACTTCTTTTGTCATTCTTATTTGTTCAGTAATGACTTTTACAATTGCACCGATACCGCTGCGATTGCTTTTGGTACCCTGAAGTTTGATGGTAATCCAGTGATTCTGTTCATTTCCGGTGTTCATCAACAAAGTGGGTGTGTCAGCTTGAAATGTGGGGGGGGGGAACAAAAACATTAAGGAATCCGGCATTGGTAACGACGATATCAACATAACCGTCATTGTTAAAATCACCGCTGGCCACACCGCTTGAAAATTTCCCTGTCAATACAGATGGATCCAGCTCTCCGACATTAAATCCTCCTTGAAGATTATTGGTTAATAGATAGCCGGGATTGTTAAGAATCGGACCCGGGAACGGAAAATTGCCGGCGAAAAAGAGGTCAACCCAGCCATCGTTATTCAGGTCCTCGAAAGTTGATCCCCAACTGAAGTCCGGGGCAAGATTAGCTAAATTAAATTGGCTTTCAAAACTTCGATATTTACCATTACGTTTTAATTTGAAAAGTTTATGCGGTTGTCCAATCTCAGTCCCGAAATTAGAGGAAAACAGGTCAGAGCGGCCATCGTTGTTTATATCTCCTGAAGAGACTGCCATCCAAAATCCCAACCCCAAATCATCCTTAGTCGGGTCCGGAAGATTGACATCCAGGCGCCGGGTAAAGCTGTTATCGCCGTTGTTGGTGTATAACCGTAGCGGTTCGGAAATAACCGTAGGGATACCGCTGCCCGGTGGCGGTGGGTCGGCCAGGTTACAATCCCCGATTATCAAATCAATAAGACCATCCGAATCATAATGCGTAAATCCGGCTACGCATGCCGCATTCGCATAGTCAACATTAGATCCGGCACTTATATCCTTGAATTTGAGTTTACCTAGATTTTTAAATAAATGATTCCGAGGCAAAGGCGCGCCAAGATTCGTTAAACTCCCAGGGGCGACCACGAATAGATCGACTAAGCCATCGTTATCAATATCACCAAGTACAGCTTGTAATACGGAACCTGGTACATTCGGAATTTTTAGCCCACTTTGGAGACTAACATCAGAAAATTTTTCTGTTCCTGTTTCAATAAAGTTGTTCTTTAGAACTCGAATGTTAACCTTCGAATGGGATCCGGTAAAAGCAGCGGATTGACCCAGTAGAATAAGATCTTCGTCACCATCATTGTCCAGATCCCCGGCGGTGACACCTGAGCTGCCGTTGATGCTAACAATTCCGGAAGATTCCACAAAATTAACAAATGTGCCATCCCCCATGTTCCGCATTAATCCATCCGGAAAACCCATACCGTTGGTAATATAAAAATCCAGCCAGCCATCGTTATTGTAGTCCAGAACTGCAATGCCGGACAGGCCGTCATTTAAGGCCGGGCCTAAATGGACGAAGCCGATCAGTTTATCGCTTTGATCTTGAAGGTTTATGGGGATCGGGGATTGCCCATTGACGGGAGTTTTGATGAGCACAAAAATAATACTTGCCAGTATCATTGCTTGAAAGACATTCTTCTTATTATTTCGCATTTATTCTTTCCTTATAGGTTAGATTTTTCCTAGTTTTAACTTGCCGGTTCAGAATTAATCGGCTAATACAAACACATCAAGACAGCACGGACAATCCTGACACGGATTGAGCCCAATGAGAGACACTATGTTTTTAAAGAACAAGGGTGGAATTGACCTAATTTGATCAACAGGCATTCAGCTGATTTACGAAACCTCAGCAAATGAGCAATGCGACCAAAATCTAAAAGGATTTCGAATTTTTGATGAGAATAATTATTATGAGGCAAGATAATATCGAGGGACTTCTTGCAACAATACATGCCCATAAAATTATCGTGCTCTATTCAATAGCGGGATCCATTGGGTAACGAAATCCATCCCACGATCGTGAGACTGTCGATGGAGCGAAGTCTTCTATAAACTAAACCTGGACAATCTTTTAAAAATTCAGCTCAGCATTTTTTTGCTAAAAGATCGGTTAGTTAACTTTTATTCCTAGAGATACTAAATTTCCTTTACAAATTATACATAAGTTTCGAAAGATTCAAATAAAGAATCTTTATTTTCGCTATAAGACGTATGCAAAAACAATTTGAGATTAACATTTAAAATTTGGTCTCTGTATCCACCAAAATTTGAAAGTGTTTCGAAGGACACAATCAGTCTCCCCTGTTGTGCCATCCGCTGGATTGGGAATTCCTTTGTATAAGGCTTATCTATCGAAGGCATTACTTCCGTGCCAAGGAGGCATTGGTGCCATTATATCAAATGAATTACACATACTAAATCTACAATCTTTCGATCTTTAAGTACTGCATAATTTAGATATTCCCTAATATAAACAACCACTGGATTGCCTGGGATGGCACCTTTTACCCCAGAGGACGCTAGACGTTGTTCGCCAAGCTCTGGCTCCTTGCGGAATCCGTTATTTCCGTCGGGGGAGATGATATCTCCTTAGAAGCATCGAAACGGATAATTTCACAATCGATTTTAGGCGTCAATTCCGATCCCGCTCGAAGCGTTGGAAATTTTCTTCCATGTACGGGCAAAAACTTCGGTCTTTACTTAAATTCTATACTAAATGACGATATTAGCGTTCAGAAATTTCAAAGCCAGCTACGGCTTAATCGTCAAATGTTAAAATTCCAGGTGTTAAATGACATCTTGGCCGCCCACTACCACCCTGGAGCAATGAGCCGATACAGCATATAAATTACAAATTAACAACGGCACAGAGGACCAAGGAGGTTCGGGTAATTGGGTGAGCACCGCAGCTAAATCTAGTGGTGCGATTATGGCTACGAGAGGCAAGAAGATGCCTAAGGGGTCTAAACGCGTTCAGTATCTACCACGCGAGCTTTTTCAAGGAAACGCTACCGCCTACAAACTGACACAGGTGGGATCATCAACCTAACTCAGCCCATATCCATTCAGTCACAAATGAGAGAAGGTATCATTTACGTTGACGGTCCTCGTCTGCGGATCCCCTTCGGCTACGGCAGCAAGTTGGAGATTATGAATTCCCCTTATCCACTTAAAGCAATCACGCGTAACCAAAGATCCCGTCAGAAATAACTGGCGGAATACTAATTAGAGCCTGTCCTGAAAACTGGAATTTCCAGAAATTTAATAAGGCAATTATTACACAAATACAATTTCTTACTTATTAAGGTCAAATGAAAGCGAAATTTGATTGGGAATCCATGAATTGACAATTATCAGGGAATTTTTGATCCGGTATGAAGTTCATTACATAAATGATAAATGCTGTTATTGCAATGATGCGTGAATAATGGCAAATTATGAACGAAATTTTCAATCACATCTCTTTCATTAGAGATTGTTACAAGTTTAGGAAAGGCTCTAATTATGCTTATTTTCGAAGTCGCCAACGGACATTGGAACGTAGGCCGTCTTCCTCCAACTGCATGTTTAACGAAAACGAGTCGATTTGGGCCAAGACTCCAAATTCCCGATCGCCATGTTTGTGCCGTGGCTGTCGTTGCTGAACGATGAAATCATATTGGATGTTTCCAAGTCTGTGGTTATCCTAAATCCAATCGACATCTCCCGGGTAAATAGCAAGGAACCCGAACAGATTATTATTGGCAGCCAGGCCTTCAACAGAGGTCCAGAAATAAAATTTTTCAATGTATTTTTGCGAAACCTAGGCCATAATTACACCTTTTCGGTATGGTTGCGACGAATGAAACATTTTAGGCATATATCAAGCACTCCCCAATCTTTGGTAAAAAATGAGGTGGTTTCTTGCCCTCTGCGATCATTTCTTGGAAATTATCTAACCAGACGACTACATTTGATGTTGTATCACCAAATATTTTAATATACTTGGATCGAAAGATTGATGCCTAACTCAGAAAACAATCGCTCTCCAGAAAAAAATCAACCAAAACGTCAAGGTCAATCGGAGTGTGGTACGCCCTCCCAACATACTAAGGATGAGAAGGATGGTGAAGATGTCAAGGACAGTAAGCCAACTATTCCACAATCATCGCTTGGGCAAGAGATCGAGCCACAATTTATAGGTAAATATCAAATCCTACGATCAATAGGTCGGGGTGGTATGGGGGTGGTCTATCTAGGGTTAAATCCCGACACGGAAGGTCAGGTGGCTATAAAAACGTTGCCGGATAACCTTAGCCAGGCCAATCTTATTGCTCGATTCAAGAGAGAGGCTAAATTGGCGGCCAAGGTCAATCATCCCAATACAGTCCGGGTACTTGATGCTGGCTATGATAAAAAAACGGCAAAGCATTACATCGTCACTGAATACGTTGATGGCCAGGATTTAGAACAAATCCGGGCCGCTCGTGGAGGTCAACTTCCCTGGTTAGAAGCTGTCGGTATTATTAAATCGGTTTCCAGAGGGCTTAAAGAAGCGGCTAAACATGGAATTGTTCACAGAGATATTAAGCCAGCCAACATAATGGTCGCCAAGAATGCATTAGTAAAATTGACTGATTTGGGGGTTGCTAAACAAATGGATGTGGAATCGAAACTTACCGTAGTTCACCAAATTGTCGGTACACCAGCCTACTTATCACCGGAACAGATCCAATCTCCCACGGAGGTAGATACACGCTCAGATATCTATTCATTAGGAGCTACTTTTTACCATCTCCTTGCGGGAAATTATCCCCACACCGGAGCATCTCATTACGATACAATGAGAAAAATAGTTTCCGAACCAACGCCGGATATTTGTCAAAAGGTACCGGATATCCCCAATGAACTTGGCAATATTATCTCTAAAATGATGGAAAAGAAAGCTGAGAATCGATATCAAACTCTGGATGAACTTTTGGAGGCTTTATATCGAATACAGCCAGAGGGCGGAACACCTTCTGTTATGACCACGCTTGTTGACGGTGAATCTGGTTTTCCGTTAGAACAACTTAATCCGAAGCAGATAAGCAGCCCTAAATCCAAGCCTTTGAGTGGTCGGCGAAACCGAATGGTACTCCTGTTTGGTATCCTTGTTTTTTGTATCGCTGGTACTGTTTTCTACCGCATGACAACTGATCTTGCTGAACCAAGTGTAAAAAATTTCGGTAAATCAAACGATATCGACCTCAACGCAGGCAATCAAGACCGACACGAAACTAAGACCGCTTTGAAGAAAAAATTAAGCAAAAACAAAAAGCAGCGGAGATCTTTTCAAGTGTTATCTGAGGATAACAGATCCACGTCTTTGAAAAAAGACGAATCGATTAAAACCGATTCCAAGAATACATTCTCATTTTCTCAAGATGAAAAAGATTTATCCCAAAAGAAGGATAAAATCACCCGTCAATACCGACTTCTCCAGGATGTGCTCCGCGTAAAATCAATAATGCTGGATAGCAAGTCTAGCGCAGCGACGGTAGAGGCCGAAAAACTTGCAGGACCGACTTATCAGCTGGGAATTTTGGCAGAACAGCGAGGGGACGCGGCCTTTGAGGAAATTGAATATGTTGAGGCAGAGAAAGCGTATTCCGAAGCGGATGCTTCCTTCAGGTTGTCTAGTAAAAAGGCACAGAGCCAGGCTGAAAAAAAGGCTAATAAAGAAAAAGACGCAGAGGAATTGCGCAAAATAAGTAAAAATGTTACCAATGAAAAACAAAAAATGCTAGAAGCGAAAAAACATGCTAAACGAAATGGAGCCGAAACGGCTGCCGAAAAGATTTACCAATTAGCCTTGCAGAAACAAGGAGAGGCAGATAAAAACTTGGAAAAAGGAACCTCAGACAGTCTTCAATTAGCTCAGAATAGTTATTCCCAGGCGGCCTCCCTCTATAAGCGGACATTTGAGCATATAAAAAAAATCTCTCAGCTAAAGGAGAAAGCAGATTTCCAACGAACTGAAATGTTGGCAATTAAGGCGAAAATACAAGGCCAAGATAATACCGAGAGTACCAAAGAAAAATACAAAAGAGCGAAACTCATGGAACTGGCGGGTGGACATGAATATGAATCTGAAAACTATAGTTCTGCTGAGAAATCATTTCTCCAGGGAAAAAACCTGTACACTGAAGTCGCAAAGGAAATTATTTTGATATTGATGAAGAATGCGGAAGAAACGAAATCTTCTCTGCTGGAAGTGAAGGACTTAATCGACAGTGATTATTACAATGAGCCCTCCTATCAGGAAGCGCTTGTCGCCGAAGACCAGGCAAATGGTGCGTTTCGAGAGAAGAACTATGAAAAAGCAACCCAAGACTACAAAAGGGCGCGGAATCTCTTTGGTGCTGTCCAACGACTTTCGGAGAAAAATATAGCGATGGAAGAGAGCATGATCAAAGCTAAATTTAGTGAGAATAACACAACCAAAATTGAGATTAACAAACTTGTGGCAATCTACAAACAGCAACTTCAAAAACGAGACGTTGGAGGACTTTCCGCATTGTTAAATTTTTCAAATCGAGAGGAACGGAGTTGGCGAGAATTCTTTCGACTCACTGTCGATCTGAATTGTAGTGTCAAGAGTAGAAACCTTGAAATACATGGGAAAAAGGCAACAATCGATCTGGATATTCAGCTTGCATATCTTAATAAGCATAGTAACAAATGGGAGGATCGAAATGTTCCAATGACCTGGAAACTTGAGAAAATTGAAGGTATTTGGATGATTATTTCTCGATAACGAGAGCATTTTTTCGAAACTTTTTATTCCGCCTGAATCTGTGGAAAAAATATGACGATTTGGCATAGCCATTTTGAAATAAATAATCTAAAAAGATAAATAACATACCTGCGGGTATGCCTTTTTATTTTTTTAACATTTCCTTCTCCAAAGCGATACACCGCATCTCTCATATTTTTTCACGAATTCAGGTTCCATTTAAGCAAGAAATCCATTTCCCTATTTCACTGGAACTGATATAATATAGGCGTAATTCTCAATGGGTAACCAATTGTTAGTCAATAAATTGCATCAATTCTACCATGGGTTAACCTAGTGTACCCTTCTTAATATCAATATAACTAACGACTTACAATTCCTAAAATAATGGCTTCCATGGCAGACGCAAGTCAAATAGAAAGCACACTAGGTAAATCTTTGAATTTTCCGTATAAATCATTGATAATAAATTGGATACAAATATCTGTGCGTTTTCTTGAATCGTAGTTCCAGTTTCATTTAGTATTTTAAATATTTGTCCAGAAATAAGTTGAACATATTCGCGCTCAGAGTCGATTTAAAATTTTACGATCCGATTGAGCGCATCCGCAGGAATAGCGAGCTTTTTAAAGTAATTCGCGACTGAGTGAGGGTGGTACAACTAGGAGCCAAAGATGGGAAGTGAAATGTATAACTTATTTGTGGATAGATCCTAAAGGTATTAGCAGGACATACTCACAGCCAGCCGCTCATGAAGAAATAAACATTAATCTTAGACAAAGGAGGACCGACGAAAACAGATTACCAAGAGAAAGAGGAGCACTAATCTCTTCCCTGTAAAATGGATGGGGTTTACAATGTGACGATTTCGTCGATGACTAAGGAGAAAAGCGTAAAACGATTCAGGCGGATCGCGGTCGCTCGACAACCCGGTAGACGGAGAAAGGAGCACAAAAAAGGACCATGTAGTTCGCAGGCATTACACGTTAAACTTTCCTTACCACGAACTGTAGGCAAACATGACAAAAAAGGAAATCACACAATCATGAATAGAAGAATAAATAATTTAGTCAATTGTTGTTTCTTGGGTATAATTGTGATTTTAGTAGCGAAAAGTACATTCTCAAGGGATCTTGATCGAGTTTTCGAAGATGTATTTAATTCAGTGCTAATTGACCGTCTTCGATTGAGCCCTACTTTTCATGCTGATCACTTCAGACCTGCCGCTGCAAATGCTAATAGGGATCTGACACCAGCGATAAATAGCCTAATTGCCAACGAAGTGTCATCCTTTCCGCTTAGCTCAACATCTATAGGGGTAACCTTTGATTTTTCGACGGGTGATCCAGTCAAAATAACGGACAGCCTAGGCCCCATCTTTGCTGAAAATGCCCAGACATTGGGACAAGGTAAATTCAATATTGGGTTTAACCATACATTTTTGACCCTCGACCAATTTAGGGGCCTAGATACTAACGAGATACGCTTTACTTTTATTCATCAAGACACGACTGGTTTGTTTCCAGGCGCAGTGGATGGACTCGGAGACGATCCGTCTGAAAGCGACACAATTGATCTTTTATTAGATTTGGATATCGATTCTACCATATCGGCATTCTATGGGACTTATGGGGTAACCGATAACCTGGATATTGGCATTGCAATTCCGCTCGTTTATGTAGAAATTGACGGTAAAGCCGAGGCCACAGTGGATAGTTTTACTTTCGGCCAAGGTGGAGAGAGCCTCCATTTTTTTCCAGGGGACGATCAAAATGGACTAAAAACTACGGTTCCCTATGGGGACGAGGCGATTGGCCTTGGCGATATTGCGCTTCGCTTGAAATATTCCTTTTTTCAAGATTTCGATATAAATTTAGCCATGCTTTTCGACCTGAGACTTCCCACCGGCGACGAAGATAATTTCCTCGGAACTGGAGAAACCAATGTAAAGATTACAGAAGTTTTTTCAAAAAATTTAGGAGATACAACAGCACACGTAAACGTTTCTTATGAACGCCGAGGCGGCAGTAACGATAGTGACGAAATTGAATACATTGTGGGCTTCGACCACAAGCTAGCTGACTCGATCACCCTTGCCATCGACGTTATCGGAAATTTTGATCTAAACGAGGACGAAGCTATCAATCTTTCACCCGGGACACAAACCATCATAGACCAAGTGGACGCTAACAATGATGGAACAATCCAAGCCGAGGAGAAACGAATAAGAGTTGTGGAATTGAGTAATGTACCCGAAGATGATGAGGATAATGAGATCGATCTATCGGTGGGTTTTAGGTATTCACCTTCAGACCGATACAGTTTTCTCGCGAATATTATTGTGCCGCTCAATGATGATGGATTGCGTTCCGAGGTCACGCCAACTTTTGGATTTAATATGAATTTTTAGTTGATTATGGCAAAGGTTTGGACTGAATTTTTAGGGCAAGATCCGGAGATTTGTCGATTATGTGGAAACGTGCCTATACTTTTCGTGGTCTGAAATTGAACTTTTTCGGCCTCGGTTAACGCTTGATATGATTAAGAGCATGTTTTAAAATAGTTCATCCTTCTTCACAACTCATGTTCAAACCATCTTTTGACGGTTAAATCACG
>JAVJHY012042006.1:0-28210 GCA_035593235.1 Phascolosoma agassizii
ACTCGGTCGCGATCGCGCTCGGCATGACCGGCTCGCCGCTCGCGCTCGAACCGTTGCGTGAGACGCTGGAGGCAGCGCGGCACGACCCGTCGACGCTCGAGTCGGCGGCGCGCGCGCTCGCCATCCTTCAGGACCCGAAACTGCTCGACACGATCGATTCGCTCGACGACGAGTGCGGCTGCGCGCTGACGAACCAGGGTGCGGCGCTCGCGCTCGGCCGTTCGCGTCACCCGGCCGCGGTCGATCCGTTGCTCGAGCTTCTGACCTCGGACGAATCCTCGCAGACGGAACGCGCGTACGCGGCAATCGGTCTCGGCTACCTGGCCGAGCGTGAGTCGCGTCCGTGGTCCTCGCGCATCTCGATTGGGGTCAACTATCGCGCGGGGCCGGGAACGCTAGCGAGCACTGCGCACGCGGGCATCCTCGACCTGCCGTAGCCGTTGAGCGTGCGCGAGCCCCGCTTCCGACGCGAACCGCGTGGGGAGCGGGGCTCCTTCGTGTCGTCAGTCGATCGTCACGATGCCGAGCTCACGCACGACGGGATGCACGGGGCGCTCGTCGACCACCTCACCGCCGGAGAAGAAGACGACGCTCTGGGCACTGGCCGGGACCCACGCCTCCCCCATCGCGTTCACCTCGACGGGAATGTGCGCGAGCAGCGACTCCGACACACCGAGTCGATACTTCGTCGTCAGCGCCTCGCCGTACTCATCGTGGAACTCGACCGCATCGATGTCCGCGCGGTGGACGAAGAAGATGAACGCGACGTGGGGTCGAAGCGTGATCTCGAGCGGGCCGTCGCCGGTGTGCTTCACGAGCGACGTGCCGAACTCGGGGTGGTACGCGAGGAAGTCCGAGCACTCGCGCGGCACGCGCTCGAGCGTGAAGCGTCCGTCCGCGTCGGTGGTGACGAACGGGCAGCGCGAAGGCGTCGCGAGGTTCAGATTCGTCGGTTCGGTGTCGTAGCGCGTGCCAACGGCGTACGCGTTGACCAACGCGTTCGAAACGGGTCGGCCGCCCGCGTCGACGACGCGCCCCTCGACCTTTGGAAGCCACGCGTTCGCGGGAACGACCAGCCGGTGTGCGCGCTCGACGTCGAGCGGCGCCGTCTCGATGATGAGTCCCGTTTCTGGATCGACGAGCCAAACACTCGTTGGGCGCGGAGCGAGGCCGCGCAGCTCGAAGCGCCCGTCACGATCGGTCGTCGCCTCCTGCAGCTCCGAAACGCCGCGCTCGCCGCGACGCAAGCCGGCGGCGATCGGCTCCGCGGTGTAGGCGAAGTGGTCGAGCACGACCATCACGGTTGGATCGGCGAGCACGACTTCGAATCCCGGTAGAGGTTCACCGGATTCATCGACCACCGTGCCGCGCAGCGAAGCCGCGGGGGTCGCGAGCTCGATCGGACGTCCCGACTCACCGACCACCTCTACGCGCCGCGGCGCGAGTCCCGGCGCGACGATCCAGCTCGATACCGTTTCGCCGGGATCGAGCCCGAGCGAGAAGCCGCCATCGAGCCCCGCAACCGTCAGCGAGTCGTCGGTCGCGACGAACGCGCGCGGGATCGGCTCCCCGTCCGCATCGACAACGCGCGCGTCCATGCCTTCGCGCGTCGGGTTCGTGCGCGGCAGCATGAAGCGGTTCGCCTGCGGCGGCGGAGGGCGCGTCGTCGAGATGCGCAGAGACTCGTGCTCCGGATGCGTGAACTCGACGACCGCGCCGGGCGCGACGCGCGCGTCGAAGAAGTAGAAGAGGCCGTCGGCATCGCTGCGCTCCTCCAACGCGATCAGTCGGCCGTCTGATTGCGCAGCCGATTGCGGCAGCTCGAACTCGTGCGTGTAGCGCTGTCGCACGGTCACACCCTCGATCGGCACGTTGCGATCGTCGACGACCGTGCCCCACACCGCCGCGCGGCTACCGACGACGATCGGGCCAGGAACGACACCCGGTCGAACGATCGGCGCCCAGATCGTGATCTGCGTCTGCCCCATCGCCGTGATCAGCCACGGGCGGTCTTCGTCGAGATCCATGAGCGCGAACCGCGCCGCGTCGTCGACCGTCCCAACCGGAACGAGCGGGAGCGTCGGCATGGCGGCGTGCTCACCATTCTCCGTCGCCCCGAGTTCGGCCCACGACGACGACGTCACTTGCATGCCGGCCGGTGATTCGCCGCTCATCGAAACGACGCGCAAGCCCAAAGCCGAGTCCGCCGCCCCTGACCCGGAAGTCGAAGCGGTCGCAACGCTCCGCGTGCCGGTGGCGAGGAGCGGACTCGAGTCGACGCCTTCCGCGCTCGAGTGCGCCGCGTCGAAGTCGCGTTCGGGCGATTGATCCCGGTCATCGGACGACGTGTCGAGGAATGAGAGGATGCCGAACAGACTGAACCCGAGCGTCGCGGCTGCGGCGAGAGCGAACACACCCGGCCGCAGAGCGCTCGACGCGGAGGAGCGTTCCGCAGCACCAGGCACACGCGGAGGCAGTCCCGCGCCCGTTGCCGCGGTCGCGACGAGCCACGCGAGCGCCGGCATGCCCTCGATCTCATCCCGCTCGAACTCGCAACGCAGGAGCCGCAACCCGCGTCGCAAGCGCGAACGCACCGTGTTGATCGGAACGCCGAGTTCGGTCGCGATGTTCTGCACACTCCGCTCCTCGAAGTAGCGCAGCACGACCGTTTCGCGGAACGGCTCGCGCAGCCCGTAGACGGCGAGACGCAGGCGTGTCAGCAACGCGTCACTCTCGAGCGAATCGCTCGGCACGCTGAGATCGACATCCGATTCAGGAGCAACCGACAGACTCTCGTGCCGCAGGCGCCGATGGCGTGCGCGGAAGAAGTGCAGCGCCAGGTTGCGCGCAACCCCGGCGACCCACGGACGCGATTGCGCGCGCGGCGAACGCCCGTTGCGCAGGGCGCGAACCCAGGTCTCCTGGGCGAGATCCTGCGCGTCCTCCGGATGCCCGACGAGCCGCTCCGCGAGACGAAGCAGGCGCGCGTGCTCGACGTGAAAAGGCTCCGGGTGGTTCGCCATGGATCCAGCCACCTGATTCCCGGGCACCGCGGATCGGACCCCGCGATTCCGGATGAACCGGCGTCGTCCCGATGATCGCGCTTCCAGAGTCCGCCGTGGGGACGATTCCGGTTTGGAAACGGTGAGCTCGACGCCGCGCCGCTAGCAGTGGAGGACAGCATCCTGCGGGCGAAGCACTTTCGCCACAGGCTGCTAGGGCAGCTCGAGCACGACCTCGCCGTCCCGATCGAGCATGAGAAAGCGCGGGTTGCCGGCCGCATCGACCGACAGTTCGATCCGCGATTGGCCCCCTGCATCGTTCAGCGCGAGTCCGGCGCGTCCACCCGCATTGGACAGGATGACGCGCTGGTGGACGAGCGACGCTGACTCCATCGGGTCGGAGTCGAGCGGAGCACGGTCGGAGATCGTCAGACCCGCGTACGCCGAGTTCTTCGTCTCACGCACCCCGAAGCCAATGGCGTCGTTCTTCGCGAAATCGAGGATCATCATGTTCGCGGTCGCCTCCGGCGTGTCGACGACGGCAACACCACCGCACTCGTCGCCGTTCTTGCGATAGAAGACCATCCCCGCCGGGTCGATCGAGCGCGGGTACTCCTTGCCGCCTAGCCTCGGCAACGGAAAGCGGTCGCGATTCGCGAGGACAACGACGTTCGCTCCATCGTCGTCAACGACGCGAATGCGCTTGACGACCAGCTCGTCGAGCACGAGCGAATGCTCGTCAGCGCCGTCGTCCTGGGGCGCGGTCGAATCGAAGACTGCGTTGCCGGCGATGGCGCCGAGGAATCCGAGGGCGAGCGTGATGACCTTCTCGTTCATGGGAGGCACCGGGGAGTGAGGCGACGCCGAAGCGCGATCGCCCGAACACCTACGGTCGAACTCCCGCGCGCGTTACCTCGCCCCGCGCGCCACGGCGCAAACCGCACCGAGCTCTGCTGCGAAGAACGTCTCGATCATCGCTTCGCCGGTCGTCTCGCGCGAAGTGCTGAACGCGATCACGTCGATCGTCATGGCCTGGAGCTCTGCCAAGAGCTCGGCCGGCACGCCGGGGTCGAGCCGGGGTTCGAAGAGGAAGTTCTCGGTGGCGTTGTGATGACCTGGGCGGGCGCTCTGCGCGAACGGGCTCGTCAGGATGATCGGCTCGCTTGTCAGCCCGGTGATGACCGTGCGCCCCCACCTCGCGACCGGCGCGGTGTAGCCCGCACTGACGGTCGGCGGCTCAGGGGAGGCGAACTCGACTTCGACCTCGATGCCCCCGCTCGATCCACGGATCACGCGCGCGAGGTCCGTTCGAGACGGGAGCGCGGGTTCCGTGAGCGTGACGCTCTCCGCGTACGCGACCGGAATGCCGGTGAAGGGAAGTCCCTGCCAGAGCGGAACCGGATCGGTGTACGTGGCTTCCAAACGGTTCGCCACGAAGTCGCTCGCGAAGAGAATCGGCGACTCGGAGCGGGAAACGCGCTCCGGCACGACGGTCGTCCTGAGCACGAGCGTGCGCGGGTTCGCGAGCAAGGGTTGCGAGATCACGAGCTCGGCCACTCCAGCGTTCCAGCCCTGAAGCACCTCGCTCGACGTCGCGAGGTCGAACGAACGCGACCGCACCGAGCACGCGTCCGTGTAGCGCAGGTCCAAGCGCTCGAATAGGTTCTCGCCCGCCGCGAGGTCGTCGAGCCAGCCGCTGCGCACGCCGAGCTCGACCTCGACCTTCAATCGATGGTTGGAGAGCAAGTTCGACACGCCGCCCTGGTACGTCGAGCGCTTCGCCTCGGACGCGATCACGAACGGCACGATGTCGCGCGTCGCGTCTGGCGCGGGGATCTCGCGCAGCTGCTTGACGACCAGCCCACCCGCGGGAAGCGCCGCCCCGCCTGCCGCGAGCTTCTTGAACTCGAACTCCAGCGTGAACGACTTGCGCCCCGACTCGGAATCGAATCGGTCCGCCGCCTTCTTGAGCAGGGCGAGGAGCGCTTCGTAGTCGCTCGCCCAATCCATCACCGTGGCGCCGAGCGGAATCAGGTTCGAAGGTGCCTCGAACTCGAGCGCGAGCGAACCGAAGGTGCGACGGGTTGCCCGGACGCGCTCCGGAATCTCCCCCGGCTCGGGATTCGTGACCGCTGCGGCGCCCGCCTGGGTCTCGATCGTGACCGTGTAGTTGCGCGCCCCGGTTCGCTCGTACGTCGCGACTCCGTTCGCCAGCTCGAACTCGTCCGGGAACGAGTGATGCGCGAGGATCGCCATACCGACGTCCCGCTCGTCGACACCATGCCGCAGGCGTGCGAGGAACGGCTGCTTGTCGTAGAAGCTCGCGAACACCTTGCGGATCGCGCGGAACACGCCGCGCTCCTGCGGCTTGTTCGGATCGCAATGGCTCGGACCATCCGCGTCGCCGTCGAGCTCGTCCATCAGACAGCCCGAGTAGCTGGAGTAGAGGCCGGCTCCGGTGAAGCGCGCGGCGTCCTCCATGTTGCTCGAGCTGCGGAAGCGGATCTTGGCGTCCGCGGCGAAACCGTGCGCCGGATCGAGCAAGGCGTCGAGGACCTGGGCCTCATGCCCCTTCCAGAAACGCGTGAGTTCCGGATCCTCGATCAGGTCGCGCACGGCGGCGAGATCCGCGGCCAGCGCCGCCATGTCGGCTGGCGGATAGGTGTACCCGGCGAGGCGCGCGTCGATCAGCGCGCGCAGCGAGATCGTCGCCGTTCCGCCCGCTCCGGGCCAGTCGAGCATCCCGTTCCACAGGTCGAACGAGAACGCGACGGCCGCCGGAGTGTTGTCCGGAATGGCGCGCGCGAGCGTCCCGAACCCGGCGCTCTTCCCACCGACGAAGCCAATGTGCGCGAGCTCGACATCGGTCGCCGCACCGGCAATCTGTCCCGCCGGCATCACAGGCGTGAGGTCGAGCGGCTCGAACGCGTGCAGCATACGCAGTTCCGCGAGCAGCGCGTCGTCGACCTCGTCCTCCACATCGATGACGTCGATGCGCACGTCACCGAACGGTGCGTACGCGCGAACGGCGACGCGCCGGCCGATCAATGCGCGCGCGTGCTCGGCGCCCGTCTCGTCCGCGAGGAATCCGAACGGCACACCGAACGTTCGCGAGAGGATGGCGGTGTGCGAGCTCGGCGACGAGGCCGAGAGCGTCAGGATGCCTGCGACGAGCGGAACGCTCGCCGGCACGCCATCGGTGAGCAGGATGTCGCCCGGCGCGAGATCCCCGCGCTCGAACGCGTCGTCGATCTCGTCCGCCCGGAAGAACTCGAGGTCACCGATGGCCCAACCGGGAGAGTAGATCGCGTCCCCTTTCGCCCAACGCGCGACCGAGGAGATCGTCACGCCCTCACTTGCGAAGAACGCCTCGTTCTCGATCGCCGTCTGCTTCTGCTCGAACGACGGGAAGTAGAACGCGTTCGACGCCGAAGTCCCGCCCATGCTCGCGCGTACGAGCTCGAAGACCTCGACGACCCGCTCGCGCGGAATCGCGTCCGTCGCGACGAGCTGGATCCCGTACTCCTCCGGACGCTGGATCGTCGCGGCGCTCGGCTCGACCAGGACCGCGCCCAGGATCGCCGCGCGCCCGACGTCGTAGAGCGTGGCGGCATCGAACTCGGCGCGCGACATGCCGACGAACGGGTCGAGCTCGTTCACGGCGAAGTCGTAGTGGAACGGGTACGCGCGCGAGTCCTGGAAGAAGACCTTGCCGGGTTGGCACTCGAGCACCGCGAACTTGACCCAACCCCCGACGCCCGGCGTCGCCGGCAGCCCGGCCGCCGCCAGGTTGACGAACGGATCGTCGGGCAAGGACAGCGCGTTGGACCAAGCGGCGCTGGGCGTGATCGAACAAATCGCGGCGGGCGGCGTCGTGTTCGATCGGCGGTTCGAATCGGAGCAAGCGGCGAGGAGCAGGACGAGCAAGAGATGGCGCATGGACGGGCTCGTGGATCGGTCGGGCCGGCGCGTAACGGGGATCGCCACACGCGTGCAGGGGGAGTCGCAGAGCGTGGACACCGCGACGAGCGGACCACTCTTGTGCAACTGGGATGCCGCGCTGCCCGGCCCGTGACTTCGAACGGAGCGCGCCGACGAGCGGCTTGACACTTCGCGCTGGTGGTATATAGTTGCGACTACCAATGACTTCTCTTGACCGCAAACTCGACCGTGATGCCGCTCAGTTGCACCATGCGCTCTCCGACTTGGTGCGGGTCTACCAGTTCCGGGATCGGAGGAGTGTGTGTTACCACGACATCTCGGTGACGCAGTGCTACGCGCTCGATGCGCTCGTGCGGGCGGAGCGGAACGGGGATGCGCTCTCGCTCGGGGAGCTCGCGGCCGAGTTGTACCTGGACAAAAGCACGGCGAGCCGGGTCGTCGATTCGCTCGAACGCAAGGGATACGCCTCGCGTTCGACGGATCCGGAGGATGCACGTGTGCGGATCCTCGCGGCGACCGCGTCGGGCAAGCGCCTGCGGACGCGCATCGAGCGCGAGCTGATCGACGCGCAGAAGGAGCTCATCCGCGGCATCGCGCCCGAGGTGCGCCAGGCCTCGGCGCAGCTGATCGCAAGTCTGGCACGTTCCGCCAGCGACCGCTTCGCCAGCGCGAAGGCCGTGGCGAAGTGCGACGCATAGGGGTCGCGTTTTTTTTGTTATTTGTTGCGACTAACAACGAAATGACCACACGCATGCTCTCCCAAACCGACGCCCGGTTGCGCGCGGCGCACCGCGGCGACCTCGAACACATTCTGTTTCTGCTCGAAGCCGCCGGCCTCCCGGCCGAGGGCGTGGAAGAAGCCCTCGGCTCGAGCTTCGTCGTCGCGCAGCGCGCCGACGAGCTCGTCGGCGTCGCGGGAATCGAGCTGCACGACGGCTGGGGACTGCTGCGCTCGGTCGCGGTTCGTGACGACCAACGCGGCACGGGGCTCGGTCGCGTGCTCGTCGAAAACCGCATCGAATGGGCGCGGGCGCGCGGCCTGTCCGGCCTCGGTCTCTTCACGCTCGACGCGGCGCGGTTCTTCGCACACCTCGGGTTTCAACGCGTCGAGCGCGGCGACGTGCCCGAGCCGCTGCGGCACTCGAGCGAGTTCGAGCTGATTTGCCCGATGAGCGCGAGCGTGTTGCTCCTGCACCTCGACGGTTCGGGTGCACAGCGCAAGGCGCGCGTGCGCGCGAAATACGCAAACACCGCCGAGCGCATCGCGCGCGACGAAACCGCCTGCACACCTCACGCCGAGGAGTCACGCTTCGGCGCCGCCGCGTACGACGCCGCGCTGCTCGACGGCGTCCCAGCTCGCGCGCGAGGCGCGTCGCTCGCGTGCGGCAACCCGACCGCGCTCGCCGGCTTGCGGACGGGCGAAGCGGTGCTCGACCTCGGCTCCGGAGGCGGGCTCGACGTGCTGCTCGCCGCGAAGCTCGTCGGTCCGACCGGCTTCGTCTACGGCCTCGACCTGACGAGCGAGATGGTGGCGCTCGCGCGCGAGAACCAGCGCGAGTCGGGCGTGGAGAACGCGCGCTTCCTGGAGGGGGATATTGAAGCCGTTCCGCTTCCGGACGCGAGCGTCGACGTCGTGCTGTCCAACTGCGTGCTGAACCTGACGTCCGACAAGCGCGCCGCCTTGCGCGAAGCGCATCGCGTCCTCAAGCCAGGCGGGCGGCTGGCGATCGCCGACATCGTCGTGCGCGGCGACGTGTCGCCCGAGGACCGGCACGAGGCGTCGCGCATCCTCGGCTGCGCGGAGACGGCGCTCGGGATCGACGAGTACGAGGCGCTGCTCGACGAGCTCGGCTTCGCGCCGGTGGGCTTCGTACAGCTCGCGACCTACGCCACGTCCGACTTCACGCGGCTCGATCCAGAGCTCGCGGCCGAGTCGCCGTGGCTCGCACGCGTCACGCGCAGAGACGGTCGCTTCGAGTCCGTCTTCCTGCGCGCGACGCGCGTGTGAGCCTCCCGCGGCCCGCTAGGGCGCGACGACCTGCTGGATCGCCATCTCGATCTCCTCGCGACCGAATTGGTGACCGGCGATCGCCATCACGGCTTCCCCCGACGCGGTGAACGCGACGAGGCCGTGTCCGCGCGGCGCGAGCAGGTACTTCTCGATGTCGGCGCGCGACTGCTTGGTCTCCTCGGCGGAGACGATCGTGAAGGTGACCTGGTCTTCGTACTGGGGTGTCAGCTCGCTCACGGCGGCGACGACTTTCTTGCAGAAGGGTCAGGCGTCCGCGATGAGGTAGTAGCGCACCTCGGGCTTCGGCACGACCTCGTCGCCGACCGGGTCGGGACGGGCGGCCTCGGGTTCCGTCTCTTCGACCATCGAATCGGCGAGTGCGGGCTCTGCCGACGGTTCGTCCGTAGGTTCCGCGGTGGTGGTGCACGCCGTCGCGAGCGCGAGCGCACCGAGGAATAGGGGCAGCTTGTTCATCGAGTGGGGTCCTTCGTGAGTTCTGGGGGACAGGAGAGCGTCGAACCTAGCAGCGCGGGGCCAACTCGGCCGGTCGCTTTCGAAGCTTGGACAATCAGACCGGAGTCTTCGGCTTCGCCTGCGCCTCGTGCCGCTTAGGGTCCGCGACGCGCCCACGCTCGCCGCGCTTCTTGACCGGATCGATCCGGTTCAGAATCTTGCGCCGCATGCGCGTGATCGGGCGCGTGAAGCCGCCGTAGAAACGGATGTGGCCCGGGCGCCGACGCGACGCCTCGAGCTCCTCGGGCGTGAACGTGTCGGGGCGACAGCGGCGCCGCAGCTTGGTCAGGTGGTAGTGATCCGACTCCTGTAGGCGCTCGCGCAGCCAGCGGATCGGCCACAGGTTCGCGCCGCGCCGGAACGGGTAGCGGTACGAGATCTGGAAGTCGAAAAGCCACGGCTTGCCGTCGGACCCGACGAGCACGTTCTCGGGCTTCTCGAGGTCGACATACGCCATCCCGCGTCCGTGGATCTCCTCGAGGCCTTCCTCCAGCGTCGCGAAGAAATCGTCGGGCACGTGCTCGCCGCGCTCGAGTTGATGCCCCTCGATGAACACGTGCGTCACGCCGTGCTTGCCGTAGCGCCCCGTAAAGCGCGGCACGATGTCGATGTCATCGACGTCGCGGAACACGGCCGACTCGTGCCACGAGTGGATGCGGCCGATCCACGAAAGCGGGAACCCGAGCACGCTCGCGATGCGCCCGATCTTCAGGACGACCTTGCCGTCGGCGCCGGCGTAGCAGCCCGTGAAGGCGAAGAAGTCGTGCTTGAACACGCGCTCGAGGCGATAGGGCTTGCCCTCAACCTCGATGTCCGTCGGCGGATTCTCTTTGCCGAGCGCGAGCAGCCAGCGGGGCGTCTCTTTGGCCGGTCGGGGCGTCTCGGCGGAGCCGTTCCGGGGGGTGTCCGAGGGGTTCGTCATGGGTGCAGCGCGGGACGCCGGGGCAGTCTACCGGGCGGCCGGCGTGGCCGCGAGAGCGCGCGTGCGCCGAGCGGCGACCGGCGCGCGAGCCAACCGGGGCGTGCTAACCCTGGCGGAGACAACCCCTTAGGGGTGCCGTGAGGGCAGATCTGAGCCCGACCAGGTTTATACTGGATCGTAATATACGAGTCCGTATATTCCGCCCCATGCCTCCCAAGTCCACCGGCAGGACCCCCAAGGGCGCGACGTCGAACGCCTCGATCACCCCACACCGCGCCGCAATCCCGCCCCGCCGCAGGGCGTTCATCGGGCGCGAGCGCGAGCTCGACGTCCTGATCGAGCTGGCCGACTCCGGCGACCCCGAGCTGTTCGTCCTCTATGGAAGGAGGCGTGTCGGCAAGACCGAGCTCCTGCAGCGTTTGTGCGCGGATCGCCGCTCGGTCTACTTCCTCGCTGCCCAGGTGCGCGACAAGGACAACCTGCGCGCGTTCAAGGACGCGATGCAGGAGGGCATGGGCGATCCCTTGATCGAGAACGTGGAGTTCGCGGATTGGTCGGCGGCGCTCGGGTACGCGGCCGAGCGCGCCGGCGACGAGCGGCTGGTGATCGTGCTCGACGAATTCCCCTACCTGTGCGAGGGCAACAAAGGGCTGCCGTCCCTGCTGCAGAAGTTCTGGGACACGCGCGGCAAGCGCTCGAACCTGATGATCGTGCTGTGCGGCAGCCAGGTGTCGTTCATGGAGCGCGAGATCCTGGCCGAACGCTCGCCGCTGTTCGGCCGGCGCACGGGCCAGCGCCGACTCGAGCCCCTGCGGCCGTCCGAGACACTGACCTTCTTCCCGAGCTGGAGCGTCGCGGACGCGGTGCTCGCCTACGGCATCGTCGGCGGCATGCCGGCGTATCTGCGGCGCTTCCACGAGGACCTCTCGCTCGAGGAGAACCTCATGAAGGAGATGCTGCGGCCCGAGGGGTATCTTTTCGACGAGGTGCAGTTCCTGCTGCGCAACGAGCTGCAGAACCCAGCGACCTACAACTCGATCCTGGCCGCGATTGCGCGCGGCGCGAATCGAGTGGGCGACATTGCGCTGTCCGTCGGCGTCGACTCCCCCACCGCGAACAAGTACCTGCACGTGCTGCGCGAGCTGCGCGTCGTGTCGCGGGAGATCCCGCTCACCGATCCCGATCCGCTGCGCTCGCGGCGCGGCACGTACCGCATCGCCGACCGCTTCCTCGCCTTCCACTTCCGGCACCTCCAGCCACACGTCTCGCTCATCGAGGCGGGTCGCGGCGCGCGCGTGTTCGAGGAGTTCATCGAGCCGGATTTCGACTTCCTGTTGCGCGAAGCGCGCGCGGACTTCCTGCTCGAACACCTCGCCCGCGACGCCGCCAGCATCATCGGCGAGGAGATCGTCGAAACCGGCCGCCACAACGGCCAGGCGATCCGCGCACTCGGCCGCACCGCCGAGGGGCGCGGCGTCGTCGCGATCGACGAGGAGGAAGCGGACCCGACCCAGCTCGCCCAGGAACTGGCCGCGCTCACGCCCGTTTTCGGAACGGACGTCGTACGGCTCGCATACCACCTGACGGGAGATTCGGTGAAACCGCTCGCATCGCGCCTGTTAGAGGGGGTGTGATTCACGAAGACGCCATGGCACTGGACAAAGAATTCCAGGAGTACTTCCACGCGCTCGAGCGCGTCGGCAACGAGGACCGCTGCTTCCTCTGCCGCCGCTCGCCCGCCGAGGTGAAGGCGTTCTTCGGCTTCCACGAAGACGGCACCCCGATCGACGCGGACCAGTACGGCATCGAAGACGTCGTGCTCGACCCGAAGCTCGACATCATGAGCTACCGCGGCTCGCGCCCGATCTGCTCGGTCTGCCAGCTCAACTTCGACACGATCTTCATGGCCGACAATGGCAAGGCGCTGCTCGGCCGCGTCCTGCGCGAAGTCGAAGAGAAGAGCGACAAGCTGTGGGCTCGGCCCGAGCCCCGACCCGACACGTCCGACCGCGAAGCACCGGACGAAGAGCACTCGAGCTGACAGGTCTCGGGCGTCACTCGCCCCGCGCTCCCCTACTCCCTGCCCTTCATCAGCTTGCCCAGGAACGCCGCGACCGTCGGGCGCACGTCCGCGCCGGCGGCGTCGTTGACGCACACGGCGGCGACGACGCCCGACTCCAGATCGAACGAGGCCTCGGCGTACCACATCGTGTTCGAGCCGTTGTGCCAGCGCGTCGTGTCGGTGACCGCGACCCAGCCGAGGGCGTAGGTGCCGGGGAAGTGGGCGGAGTGCAGGGCTTCGAAGCTCTCGGGGGTCAGGAAGTCCGAGTCGCGCTCGACGTGCGCCTTCAGATAGCGAGCGATGTCGGCGAGCGACATGTGCGCGCGGCCGGCCGGTCCGAGGGCGGCCGGATTGTCGGCGTTCCGCGGCGCGGCGCGGGCGACGCCGTCGGACGCGATGTGGCCGCGCGGTTGGTCGTAGTCGCCGGCGCCCTGCGGTGGGCCGAAGCCGGCGCTCTCGAGCCCGAGCGGCTTGAACACTTCCTTCTGCATCAGCTCTTCCCACGCGACGCCGGTTGCGGCCTCGAGCATGGCGCCGGCGACGATGAAGCCGTTGTTCGAGTACACGTACTGCGCGCCGACCGGTCCAACGGGTTCCTGCTCGAGCGCGGCGCGCACCCAGCGCGCGCGGTCCTCGAGCGGATCGTCGGGCGTTTGACCGAACTCGCCGAAGCGCTGCATCGGGATGTTCGGCTGCAAGCCGGAACGGTGCGAGAGCAGGTGCAGCAGCGTCACCTCGCCGTACTCCTCACGCATGTCCGGCGCGACCTCGGCCAAGACATCACCGACGCAATCGTCCCAGCTGACGACCTCGGCCTCGACGAGGCGCGCGGCGAGCGTCGCAGTCATCGACTTGGTGATCGAGCCGAGGTGCCACAGGTCGTCCGCGGTCACGCGCGCGTCGTTCCCGATCGCGCGCACGCCGGCGACGCCGATGCGCGGCTCCTCGTCCGGACGCACGACGATGAAGCCGAGCGCGGGTGCGCCGGCCTTGGCGCGCACCGCCTCCGCCTTCTCGGCGGAAGCGTCGTCTCGAACGATAGCGGTGAGCGGGAACGGAACGGCGGCGAGGAGCGCGAGTGCGGACAGTCGATGCGGGAGCTTCATGCCCCGATGATACGAGGCCGCCGCGCGCGCCGAAGTCCGATCAGGGGTGCGGGTGCCGGTAGACCCGGTGCGGACCGAACTTGGAGAGCTCGATCGTGCCGTCGTGCTTCGCGCCCAGGCGCTCGGCGACCGCGATCGAAGGCGCGTTCTTCTCGTCGATGTAGCTGACGAGCGTGGTCGCGCCGAGCTTCTCGTACGCATAGCGCCGCGCGCGCTCGGCCGCCTCGGTCGCGTAGCCCTTGCCGTGCGCCTCGGGATACAGCCAGTAGCCGACCTCGAGCTCGGGCCAACCCTCCGGGAACCACAGGCCACAGCCGCCGACGACCTGGCCGCCCGCCTTCTCCTCGAGCGCCCAGAAGCCGTAGCCGCGCAGCTCCCAGTGCCCGATGATGCCGGCGAAGCGGCGCCACGCGTCGGAGCGATCGCACGCGCCGCCGACGAATGCGGCGTGCCCCTCGTCGGCGTAGAACGCGGCGAAGCGCTCGAAGTCTTCGTTCGCCCAGGTCCGCAGGACCAGACGCTCGGATTCGAGCCGCACGCGATCAGCTCTCGGCGAGGGTGTCGGCCGTCTGCGCGATGACGTCCGCGAGCGCGTCACGCTTCCTATGGAACTCGGCGATCTCGCCGAACTCCTTGAAGCGTCCCCAACCCCAGCCTCCTTCGACCGAGTTGAAGTGCAAGCAACGCCCGTCCATCAAACCGACGACCCACGCCGGTCCAACGCGCGGATACTGCGTCTGATCCCACTGCGCCGGGCGCACGCGGATCTGGTTCCACAGCTGACGGTAACGCTCATCGCGCGCATCGAGCGCAGCTTCAGCGCGCTCGATTTCCGCTTCGACGGCGGGTTCGGACAACACGTTCATCGGAACTCCAGCGGGGGGAATGGCGCGGTGTGAACCGCCACACCGGGTACGCGAGTGTAGCGGTCCGAGCGCGGAAGTCCCGCGTGCGCAAGCGCCTGACAGTACGCAGACGCTTCGCGATTGCGAACCGGTACGCCGCGCGAGCTCCGCGCGTAACCTGGGCGCATGAACCAAGAGCAACAGCGCCCCGTGTCGACACCCAACGCTCCGCAGCCTGCCGGCCACTACAGCCAGGGCGTCGTTGCCGGGAACATGGTGTTCGTGTCCGGACAGCTTCCGATCGACCCGGCGACCGGCGAGCCGATCCAGGGGAGCATGGGTGAGCAGACGCGGCAGACGCTCGAGAACGTCGCCGCGGTCGTCGGCGCGGCCGGTGGCGCTCGCGAGCACATCGTCAAGATGACGATGTACATCCCCGACGGGTCCCATTGGGGCGAGGTGAACGCGGCCTTCGCCGAGTTTTTCGGCGACCACCGCCCGGCGCGCGCGGTCATCCCCTGCCGCGAGCTGGCCTATGGCGTCGGCATCGAGGCGGAGGCCATCGCGGTGCTCCCCACGTCGAACAGGCCGAGCTGATTGCACGCGGTCGCGCGATACGGCACAACCAGACGCCGCCGGGCGCCGTTGCGCCTCCCCGACTGGACACCGAACGCGTTGGCTAGCCCGACCCTCACCGAACCGATCGACGGGCTCTTCGTTCTCACGAGCGATTACGCCGACCGCTCGATCCCCAAGAACGCGGGGCTGCGCTGGCACCCGGCGCGCTGTCGGCGTTCCGCTTGCGAGCTGTGCGGGCAGGAGCTCGGCGCCGTGTGGTGGACGCGCGACATCCTGAAGGCGCTCGACCTCGTCGAGTACGCGGAGCCCGCGCTGCACGTGCAGATCATGGACCGCTCGGGCGACGCGGGTGAAAGGCGCGAGAAGGAGCAGAAGAAGAAGGCGCGTGCGCTCAAGGTCAAGAAGCTGCAGCGCATACAGGCGCTGGTCGCCAGCCGCGCGCGCGACTCGAAGATCGACGCGCCGAGCCCGGAGGGCTACGAGTACCTGCCTTACCAGCGCGCGGCGATCGCGTATGGACTGAGCCGGCCTAACACGCTGCTAGCCGACGAGATGGGGCTCGGCAAGACGATTGAGGCGCTCGGCATCATCAACACGGACGAGAGCGCGAAGCGCGTGCTCATCGTTTGTCCGGCGAGCCTCAAGCTGAACTGGGCGCGCGAGTGTGAGCATTGGCTCGTCGAGCCCGGCGAGATCGGCATCGCGGGCAAGACGTTTCCCGAGGACGCGGACGTCGTCGTCATCAACTACGACATCCTCGGCAAGTGGAAGAAGGAACTCGCCGGAGCGTGGGACGTGCTCGTCGCCGACGAGTGCCACTACGTGAAGAACAAGGACGCCAAGCGCTCGAAGGCGCTGTACGCGATCGAGGCGCGGCGCAAGCTGTTCCTCACCGGCACGCCGATCCTCAACCGACCGATCGAGCTATGGCCGATCCTGAACGCGCTCGACGAGGAGGAGTACGGCCACTTCTGGACGTTCGCCAAGCGCTACTGCATGCCGATCAAGAACAACTTCGGCTGGGAGTTCGTCGGCGCGGACAACCTCGAAGAGCTGCACGAACGCCTGCGCGGCACGATCATGATCCGGCGCACGAAGGTCGACGTGCTGCCCGACCTGCCGCCGAAGCGGCGCCAGGTCATCGAGCTCGCGTCGGATCACATCGCCAAGCTGATCGCGGTCGAGACCGAGGCTTGGCAGGAGCACCAGCGCCGTCTCGGCGAGCTGCGCGCGCTCAAGCGCAAGAAGGGGAACGAGAGCGAGACCGAGCTCGCGGCCCTGCGCGAGGGGCTCAACGCCGCGTTCGGTGAGCTCGCGAAGCTGCGCCAGGACACCGCGCTCGCGAAGGTGCCGCTTGTCATCGAGCACCTGAAGGCCGCGCTCGAGGACGTGCCGAAGATCGTCGTCTTCGCGCACCACCGCGAGGTAATTCGACAGCTCGCCGAACCGTTCGAGGACGCGGCCGTCACGCTGACCGGCAGCGACGACGTCGCCTCGCGCCAGGCGGCCGTCGATCGCTTCCAAGAGGACCCGACCTGCGCGCTCTTCATCGGCTCGATCACGGCCGCCGGCTTCGGCCTGACGCTGACCGCGTCATCGCACGTCGTCTTCGCCGAACTCGCATGGGTGCCGGCGCACATGACGCAGGCCGAGGACCGCACGCACCGCATTGGTCAGAAAGACAGCGTCCTGGTCCAACACCTCGTGCTCGAGAAATCGCTCGACGCGCGCATGATCGGGACCCTGCTCAAGAAGCAGCGCGTCATTGACCAGGCCATCGACGGTGACGGCGCGCAAACGGACCTCTTCAGCGGCGACTTCGCCGAGTCGCTGATCGACGCCGCCGAGGCGAGCGACGACGGGGAATAGCGCGGGTCGGTTCGTCTGTCGTCCGTGGCGCGCCGTCTCGAGTCGCGTGTGTGCAGCTAGCGACTGAACAGAACGAGGGCGTCGGTCGATCCGGCGCGGAGGTGCACAGTCAAGAAACGGCCATTCGGGCTCAGCTCGTAGCTATGGAGCAGGGTGATGGTCCGTCCTTCGCCGATCACGCCACCCTCCTGAACAACCCTGGCCCATGACGAAAGAAGGCCCTCGTCTCGGCTTGGGTCCGGGTCGTTCCATTTCGCACGGAAGACCGACAACCCGTTGTTTCCCAGCGCGAGTTTCTGGTTGCCAGCGAACGCGGTGAAGGCAAACGGCGACTCCGCCGAGACGAGGGAACCCTCCTGCCTGAACACGACGCCATTGCGAACAATGACGTCGTTCGTCGCGACATCTCCGTCCACCAAACCCAAGTACGCGTAGTTGCCGACGTCGTCGAGGGCGAGCGTCCGAAAGAGCCCCAGGGTGAGCCAGCTCCTGCCCGGAACGACGGACGGCGTTCCTGTTACGGCGATGGCATCATCGTTGAGATGGATCGCGTGCTCGGCTGGAGTGGCCGGAGTGCCCTCCAGCAACACGCGGAACAGGACGTCACCGCGTTCGTTTCCGACACCCCACGTCACGCGGCTGATCGGTTGCGCGTGCTGGGGGTGCAGGTCCCCGGACTTCGCAATGATCCTCTCCCGTTCGAGCAGGCCGCGCTCGTCGAGCTCGAGCTCGATCAACGCGGTCCCCGTGAACGTCCCGAGAGAATCCTCGAGATCCGTCAGCACGAGCAGACCGTTGGCGCGGAACGGCTCGACATGCGTGATCCTCCGGTATCGGGTGCCGGCGGGAACCTGCGGCGACGAGATCGACTGTCCGTCCTGAACGACCAGCTGCGTCCCGTACAGGACTCCGTCTTCGCCGGGACGCTCGACGTTGAGCACGACCGCGAGCGTTCCGTTGCGATCGAACGAGGGGGTCGAACGGAGGAGCGGCGACCTCCGAGAAACGGAGAGGCCCGGAGCGCCGGGAACCGGGTCGCCGCCTTGCAGCAGCACATCGCCATTGTGGAGCAACGCGGTCCCAGTCCCGACTCCGCTGGGATCCCGAAGGGTAACGGACGCGTACCAGTCTCCCTCCGAGTTGGTGCCAAAGGCGCCGATCCGATCCACGGTACCGAATCCCCCCAACCGAGCGCCCTCGACGACGATAGGAGTTGCCTCGAAGGATCGGCGTTGCCCACACACGTTGGACGCGAGCGATGGGAGCGCCAGTCCGAGTGCCAGGCACGACGGGAGCAACGACAGGACTGCGAGCGACTGGGATTGATTCATAGTCCGTTGTCTTTGCTTGTTACTCGCAGCTTCGCCGCGAGGTCTCACTCCCCGGGCATCAGTTCGATCCGCACGCTTTCGTTGCGGTAGCTCACGACGTGCGGGCAACCCTTGGGCGGCTTGGCCGCGACGAAGTACGCGCCGCCGGCCGCATCGGCGCCACCCTGCGACGTGACCTCGCCGGTCTCCGGATCCGACCAGTCGACCTCGACGACCCAAGCCTTCACGTCCTTGCCCCTCCACTCGAAGGTCTCCTGTCCGACCACGCGTGCGTGCACGTCATAGAGCGTGAGCACGTCGGTCATCCCAAGGTTCATCGCTACGGGCATGCGCGCTTCGTAGCCGTCCTTCAGCGGAAGCCCCGCGATCACGAGGCCCAGGCCGCTGCCTTCGAACATCGGGCTCGGTAGCGCGGCCTTCGTCGTCACGCGCTCGCCCGCAATACCCCGTTGGATCGTGCTCGCGTACTCGGCGCCGTCGAACTCCCAGCGCAGGAACACCGGCGTGTCGCCGGGGTCCGCGCCCTCCGGCAGCCCGACGAGCTCCGATTGGAAACTGATCGTCGCGAGCGTCGACGCGTCGAGCACGAGCTCGGAGCGCACGCTCACGACTCCGTCCTGCAGAGCGGGCCAGTGCTGAACGCGCACATAGCACTTCTTGCCGCCGCGCTTCTCGATCGTCGCGACCTCGGTGACCTCGGCCTGCGGAGTGGTCCACCTTCCGTCGAACGGCCGCAGCCGCTTGCCGCTCAATTCGGATCCGCCGACCTCGACGACGGGAATGTCGTCGTCCGCGTTCGGATGAGCTGTGAGCAGCGAAAGCGTTGCGAGTACGGGGATCGTCAGGGCGCGCATTCGGATGTTCCTCGAAGCGGGAGAATGGTCGTTCGGCGAAGTCGGATGCCAACCGCACCTAGGAAGCATCGGCGGGCGCCCTGACGACGAACTGGCGAATCTGACCGCGAACGAGTAGATCCTCACCCGCGCCCGACTATCTCGACCATGCACGCCCCCTCCACGCACGCCTCGTTGCTCGCTCGCTTGTCGAACGCCGAGCACGAAGACGGTCCCGACCACGATGCTTGGCTCGAGTTCGAGCATCGCTACGGTCCGTTGATCCGCGACTATGGACGGCGCCGCGGCATGCAGCCGAGCGATTGCGACGACCTGCTGCAGAACGTGCTGCTCTCGCTCACCAAAGCGATGCCCGCGTTCCGCTACGATCCTGAGAAGGGCCGGCTGCGCGCGTACCTCAAGACTGTGACGATTCGCAGCCTTTCGCGAAGTCGCCGTCAGGACGAGCATTCGACGTCCCTAGAGGATGCCGGCGATCCTGTCGCCGAGGCGGACGACCCGTGGGAGCAGGCGTGGCGACAGCATCACGTGCGACGCGCGATCGCGACCCTCGGGAAGGAGTTCCCGGAGCGGACGATCACCGCCTTCTCGTTGTATGTCCTCGAGGGACGCGAAGCCGCGGAGACTGCGGAACTGCTCGGCATGTCAATCGATTCCGTCTACCAAGCGAAGTCGCGCGTCCTGCGCCGCGTCGAAGAGCTCGTGAGCGCGAGCGTCGCCCAGGAGGGCTGACCGACGTGCACGAAGCCGACGGAGGACCCTGGTTCGAACAACCGGATGCGTTGATTGAGCACATGCGTGCGACGCATCGGGAGGACGGCGCCGCGCCGCGCGTCGCCGGCTACGAGGACCTCGTTCCGCTGCAGCGTGGCGGGCAAGGGCACGTCTTTGTCGCGCGGCGGAGCAAGGATTCGAAGCGCGTCGCGCTCAAGGTCTTTCACCAGGACTCGTTCTCTTCGCGTTCGACGCAACGCCGGTTCGAACGCGAGATCCACCTCGTCTCGCGCCTCGCGCATCCGAACATCGTACGGCTCTTTCACTGGGGCACCGCCGAAGATCAGCGTCCGTTCCTCGCGATGGAGTTCGTCGACGGCCAGTCGCTCGGCGAGGCGGTCGAAGAGCTGGACGTCGACGCGGTGCTCGAGCTCTTCCTCGAGATCTGCGACGCGCTCGGACACGCGCACCGACGCGGCGTGATCCATCGTGATCTCAAACCGAGCAACATCCGCGTGGACTCGCGGGGCCACGTGCGGCTGCTCGATTTCGGGCTCGCGAAGCCGGTCGAGAGCACCGAAGAGCCCGGCCGCGAACTTTCGGCGACGGGCGAGTTCTACGGCTCGCTACCGTGGTCGAGTCCCGAGCAAGTGCGCGGCGATCCGAACGAGGTCGACACGCGCGCCGACGTCTACGCCCTGGGCGTGCTGCTCTACCAGGCGCTGACGGGGCGCTTTCCGTACGACGTCGACGTCAACGTCGCGGAAGCGGTGAACGCGATCGAGCACACGGCCCCAACGCCGCCGTCGCAGCACAACGTGGCGATCCCGCGCGACCTCGAGACGGTCATCCTGCGCTGCCTCGCGAAGGAGCCGGCGCGTCGCTACCAGAGTGTTCACGAGCTCGCACGCGACCTCGCGCACGTTCGCGCGAGCGAGCCGATCGAGGCGCGCCGGGACGGTGTCGGCTACGCGTTGCGCGTTCTGATTCGACGCCATCGCATCGCGTCGATCGCCGTGTCGCTCACGTTCGTCGCGCTTGTGGTGTTCTCGATCGTCAGCGTCAAGCTACTC
Organism: Phascolosoma agassizii; assembly: GCA_035593235.1. NCBI lineage: Eukaryota > Metazoa > Annelida > Sipuncula > Phascolosomatiformes > Phascolosomatidae > Phascolosoma > Phascolosoma agassizii. The sequence continues at coordinate 20,824 of JAVJHY012042006.1, forward strand.
CGCCACTCACGCGCGATGGAGCAGGCCGCGAACCATGCGCTGGTCGAGAAGCGCGCGGAGGCCGACAAGGTGGCCGCTGTCAACGAGTACCTGCTCGGCTCACTCGTCGGACCGAACCAGGCGACCGGCGTCGGGAGCGTCTTGCTCGTCGATGCGCTCGACGCGGCCGCCGCGGGCGTCGCATCGCGGTCGGATCCGGCCGTGCGCGCGGACTTGCACGCCGCGTTCGCCTTCTGGTTCCTCGCGCTCCCCGACCGCCTCGACGCCGCGGACGAGCACGCATCGGAGGCGCTACGCCTCTACGAAGAACAGGTCGCACCCGACCACTCGTACTTCGCCTGGGCGTTTCAATCGAACGCCGAGGTCCTGCTGCGCCGCAGCGAATATGAGCTCGCACACGAGTTCCTCCTCGATGCGATCGACCACTACCGCGCCGCCGGAGGGAGCGAGATGAACATCGCCCAGGTCGAGGCCACACTCGCGCGCTGCGTCTTCGCGCTCGACGAACACGAGCACTACGTCACGCTCGAGCCACTGCTCGTGGAGTGCCTCGGCATCATGCGCGAACGCCTGGGCGACGACGCGCCGCAGGTGAGCTCGATCGCCGACCTGCTCGCCAACGTGCGCACGCGCGTAGCCGCGCACTGACGCTGTTCGCCACTCACCTCGGATCAGACGCGCTGCCCACACCCATTGATTGCATACTGCAAATAATGATGTCGAGCGGTAGTCGGTCAAACGCGGCAACGTAGTCTGAGGTCGCACACCCCGTCCGAAACTCGAAGATACTCCCGATGATGCTCCGCTCGATACTCGCGCTACTCGCGCCCGGTCTCCTGTCAGTCGGCTGCGCAACGACGCCTGACTCGAACGGGAACGCTGCGTTCTCCCCGTCCGATGAGGCCGCTGTCCGCGCCGCCGTCCAACGCTACGTCGCGGGGTGGCTCTCGAACGAAGCCGACAACGTCATGGACACGCTGACGGACGACATCGTTCTGCAGCCGCACCACGGCGACGAACCGGTGGTCGGCGGCGAGGCGGTGCGCGCGTGGTGGTTCCCGCTCGGCCCGCCGACAACCATCACGCACTTCACGGTCGACACGGAGCGCGTCGCGGGAGAGCGAAGTCTGGCGTACGCATGGGGGCGTTCCGAGGTGCGCTGGGACCATGGGGGCGAGAGCTTTCGCAACGAGGGCAACGCGCTCAGTATCCTGCGCAAAGGCGACGACGGCGTGTGGCGGATCGCGCACCAGATCTGGAACGATCCGCCGTCCACGCTCCTGCCGTAACCCATGAACCCGAACGCAGCCGACGAACCGCAACTCCCATTGCCCGCCGAGTTGCAGCACCGCGAAGCCACCGATGTCGACCTGCCCGCCGCGCGCGCGTTCGTCGCCGGCATCCAAGCGCAGATCGGGATCCACCACGATCCCGGCGTCGCCGACGCGGACCTCGGCGCCGCCGGCTTCTACACACCACCGCGCGGCAGGCTCGAGCTGCTCGAGCATCCGCGCGATGGAATCGTCGGTCTCGTCGGCACGGTGCTCACGAACGCGGACCTGGCCACGCTCAAGAAGCTGTACGTCGCGGACGAGCTGCGCGGCACGGGCTGCGGCGCGTTCCTGCTCGAGCGTTCGATCGCTTGGGCGCGCGAGCGAGGCTGCCAACGCCTCGCGCTAGAAACGAACAGCGCCCTGGAGCGCGCGCTGCGCCTGTACACGCGCCGCGGCTTCGTCGCCAGCGAGCAGGCACCGAGCGGCGCGGACTGCGACCGGAGGCTCGAGCTCGAGCTCTCCGGTCGCGCGTAGGCGCCGCTACTCGGAGGCCGACTCCTGCACCTCGGCCTCGCGCTCCGCGAAGCTCTCGTTCAAGAGCTGGAAGGCGCGGATGACCTCCTTCCGCGCGGACGGCGCGATCTTCGCCAGCACGAGGCGGTACTCGTCGACGAGGCGCACCTGGATGTCACGCACGAACGTGCTCCCGCGCCGCGTCGCTTTCACGACGTACACACGCCGATCCGCGTCGCCGCGCTTGCGCGTCACATAGCCGGCCGCTTCGAGCCGATCGACCATGCGCGTCGCCGTGCTCGCCTCGAGGTGCAAGGCGCCCACGAGCTCCCCCATCGTCAGCGGTCCCTCGTCCGCGATGTACTCGAGCGGATACCACTCGGACACCGAGATCCCGAAGTTGCCCGCCTCCTCGCGATCGCGAAACTGGTACTGACGCACGAGCTTCGAGAACGCGCGGTAGAAGCGCTCGGCTTGGACTTGCATCGTGACTTAGAAGCGTTGGAAGCCGAGGCGGAGGAAGATCGCGCGGAGCGATTCGTGGACCTCGGCGTAGTCGGTCGCGCCGAACGAGAACGTGTGCGACATCGAATTCGTGGCGGGCTCGAGCATCGTCAGCGTGAACACGCCGCCCGCGTTCGGGTCGGGGTCCTCACCATCGGGGAGCACGTTGCCGCCCGACCGTACGAGCTCACGGAACCAAGAGCGCGCCTTGAGCACGCCGACATCTCCTACAAACGTGATCGGGGGGCTGCCCGTCGCCGCGTTCGCCGAGACGGAGGCCGTCGCGAACCCGTCCTGGTAGAGGACAAACGTGCTCGACAGCACCCCGCCGGCCGCCGGCCCCTGCTTGGTGAAAACAACGACGGGTTCGCGAACGAACGAGTTTGCCGGGGCGCTCGAGCCGGCGACGAGAGTCGGGACAAACGCTCCAAGACTGGCGGCGCAGGCGAGCGTGATCAAAGCGAGCTTCTTCATGTGTCGTTCCTGAGGAAGGAGTGTGGTGGGCGGTCCTCGGGGTACGTGGACGCCAACCCTATCCAAGCCCCACCGGGCGGCCTACACATTTATTTGCGTCGCGCAAATGTTAAGTGTGGCCGCCCCAGCGGATGCGCTGCCGGACCGGTTCTGGCACCGGATTCGGGATCGGTTCCGTGTTTCTTGCGTTCGCTCGGGGGTCCATGGCAACGAAGCCGACGAGCGGCCGGAGCTGAGGCGCAGCGCCTGACATCAGTCAGGACGAGCTCGCGCGGTTCGTGGGCGCGTACCGTTCCGGCCGCTACGGAGAGGCGCGGTTGCGGGCCGGGGACGGTCACCTGCGCCTCGAGCTCCCCGGGCGCAACGTCGTCCTGCACTTCCTCGGGAACGGGGTGTTCGCGCCCGACTGGAAGGACGATCAGTTCATGCTGTTGTCCGCGTCCCGGGTGAGCGTTGTCGCGGGGGCGATCGACTGGTCGTGCACGGCGTTTCGTTCGCGCGAACGGAGTGACGCGCGGCGGCGGCGCTCTCCGCTAGCGCTCCGTCGGGGCGAGCACGTCGCGCAGGCCTTGGTGTACGGCCGCGTCCGGCTCGAGTTCGACAGCGCGTGACGCTTCCTCGAACGCGCGTTCACGCTGTCCGTTGACCGCGAGCGCGAGCGCGTTGGCGTGGTGCACGTAGGCCGCGTTCATCACGCTCGCGAAGCGCTCCGCCTCGGCCGTGAAGTGCGCGCTGACCTCAAGGGCGACGCGTCGGTCGTCGTCGGATAGCTCGCTCTCCATCTGGAAGAAGCGGCGCAACAGCGTGAACTCGGCGGTCATCCCCTTCTCGCCGACCGGCACGACCTTGGCGACCTGCGTCCACGCCGCGCGTTCCTTGGCGCGGTCGCCGCGCTGCTGTTCGATGTCCGCGATCCACCTCCACCCTTCGAAGAGGATCGGCGCCGGCTTCACGTTCGGCATGTGCGCGTAGAGCGCGCCTAGCGGATACGTGCTCGGGTCGCTCGCATCTGTCGCGGCCTGGCGCACCTCGGCGAACACGTCGTAGAGGAGAAGCTGCGCACCGGCAACGGTCAGCCCGAGCGGGTCCACCGACCTGATCGACGCCTGCAAGCGTCCGCACTCTTCGAGTTGGCCGACGTGCTCCAGCTGGAGCGCGAGGCGCAAACGCACGTCGAGGTCGTCGGGCGCGACGCGCGCGCGCTCGCGCCAGTCGTTCACCGTCTTCTCGCCGCGCCGGATTCGCTGCGACTCGTCGAGAAAGCCCTGCTGCGAGATGAAGCCCGAGATCGCATCCTGCGCGTCGCCGTGCGCATCGATGAAGACGACGGTCGGCAGCCTCGAGACGCGATAGCGGTCGACCAGCGGCCTCGACTCAGGTGACGACGCCGGGAGGCTGACGCACACGAAGTTCGCGAGCTCGGCCGCCCCCGCTTCCGACGTCAGCGTCTCGGAATAGAAGCGGTCGCAGAAGGCGCTGCCCTCGAGCCAGAAGTAGGCCAGGATCGGTCGATCCGTCGCGCCCGCGAGCGCCTCCGCCTCGGACAGGGAATCGACCCACGCGACCTCGTCGGCGTCGGGCGTCGAGAGTCCCGCGACGAGCGAAACGGCTGCGATCAATGCGTGCATGTTGCGAGGGCGGAGAACGGGGGATGGGCTGGACGAAGCTACCCTTCCACGAACATGCGCGGGACGGCGTTTCATGCAACATGCGGAGTGTGGGGCCGGCGAATCGTTCGCGCGCGGAAACACGAAAAGGGCGAGTCCCTACAAGGGAGCGCGGCAACTGATCCCCTGCGATGAACTCCACCCCCCAAAACAGCCTCACGCATGCGCAGTTGATGCATGACGTCGGCTGGGTTCAAAACCTCGCGCGGCGGCTCGTCGCGGATCCTCACCAGGCCGAGGACCTCGCGCAGGAGAGCCTGCTCGCCGCGCTCAGCGGCCCCGAACCGCCCCGCGCACCGCGCCGCTTCCTCTCGCGCGTCGCGCGCAACCTTGCCTACCTGCGACTGCGGCGACTCGATCGTCGGGAGAGTCGTGAACGCACCGCGGCGCGACGCGAGTCGGTGCCCTCGGCGCTCGACGAGTTCGAGCGTGACTCGACGCACGCGCTCGTCGTCGACGTCGTCGAAGCGCTGCCCGAGCACTACCGCGAGGTGCTCGTTCTGCGCTACTTCGAGGACCTGACTCCCACGGCGATCGGACAGCAACTCGACGTCCCGCTGTCGACCGTCAAGACACGGTTGGCCCGGGCGCAGGCGCAGATGCGCGAGCGCCTCGATCGGATGCACGGCAACGACGGTCGAAGCTGGCTGACCGCGCTCGCTCCGCTCCTGCGGCCGACGCGCGCCGCGCGAACGACGGCGCAAACCGCAAGTGTAGGTGTCGTCGCGTGCCTCGGCATCGGTGGCGCGATCTGGCTCGGCGCGACGCTCCTCGGACCGACGGGACGCGCGCTTGACGAAGAGAGCGTTGCTCCCGAGCTGACGCGCGCGGGCGACCGTTCCCCCGCCGCAGTGGCCGAGCTCGACGCGGCGCCGCGCAAGTCACAGCGCAACCCGCTCGACCGCCGCGATTCTCCCGCGCTCGCGCCGACGCTCGACGGCGCCCTGCAACCGGGAGTGCGGCTCGAGGGTCGCGTGCTCGACGAGCGCGGACGCGTGGTGCCGGGCATCGCCGTTCACATGCGCCCGTACGACGGCGCGGACTCGATCGAGCGCGTCGCTCTGACGGACTCGGGCGGCGGTTTCTCGTTCGATCGCTATGGCGACGGCGGCACGCTCGAGGTCGCGGCTGACGAATGGTGCAACGTGCTGGTCGGCGAGACGGCGCGCGGGAGCGAGCAGGACGAAGTCGTCGTGGTCGTCGCGCCGAGTCGCGAGCTGCGCGGCGTCGTCTCGGACGAGCACGGCCGCGCGGTCGCCGGCGCGCGCTGTGACGTCTCGCTGCCGCCCAGCTTCCGCGCCGGCTTCGAGCGCAGCCTCGGGCGCTCGAGCGCCGTCACGTTCCTCGCCATGGCGTTCCAAACGGTCGCGAGCCCGCTGTCGATCGCCGGTATCGACTTCTGGCTCGATAACAGTTCGACGTTACTGGTGCTGGCGTCGACCGACGCATTCGGTGTATCGCGGTACCCGGTCGCGATGCCGGCGTGGTTGCCGACTGGGCAGTCGTTTGCGTTCCAGTACGGCTTCATCGACCCGTGCGGTCCGCAGGGTGTGACGGCGAGCTCTGCGCTGGTCACGGTGACTCAGTAGGGTCACCGCGAGCGCGTCAGGACGACCGCGCGCACGACTGCGGGCAGGTTGGCATTCTGGGGCAATCGCAGCGTGATCTTGCCGTTGGCGACCGAACCGCGGAAGCCACTCTCGGCTGGCTCGACGGCAACCTGCCGCCCGACCTCGTGCCCGAGCTCGTGCGGCGCGAGGATTTCCGCAGCGCGCCCTATCTCGGCACGTACTTCCTGCGCGTCAACACGACGGTTCCGCCGCTCGACAATCCGTTGGTGCGGCGGGCGCTCTCGATGACGATCGACCGCGCGACGATCTGCCGCGACGTGCTGCGCGCGGGGCAGGCGCCGACTCGCACCCTGATCCCCTGGGGCCGACTCAGGTCGTACCGTTCGCCGGAACTCCCCGAGCCGCGCTTGGCGATCGCACGGCGCCTGTTGCTCGAGGCGGGTATCGACCCGGTCAAGCGACCAATCAGCGTCGAGCTGCTCTACAACAACGGAGAGAGCCATCGCGAGATCGCGCAGGTAATCGCAGCCGGCTGGCGCAGGTTGCTCGGAGCGAGGGTGCGGCTGCGCAACCAGGAGTGGAAAAGCTACCTCGACACACAGCGTCGGCTCGCGTACGAGGTGTCGCGCTCTTCGTGGATCGCGGACGTGCGCGATCCGATCGACTTCCTGCAGGTGTTCCGCTCCGACGACCCCAACAACCGCACGGGTTGGTCGCACGAGGGCTATGACCGGCTGATTCGCCAGGCCGAGCAGGAAGTGCTCCCCGCGGAGCGCAACCGACTCCTGAACGAAGCGGAGCAGATCCTGCTCGACGAGGCCCCAATTCTGCCGGTGTACTCCTACGTCAGTCAGAACCTGGCACACCCGCGCCTCGCTGGGATGGAGACGAACGATCAGAACGAGGTGTTGCTGTCGAATCTCTACTGGCGAGACGACGCGGAGCTGGCGCGCGTTCGCCAGGCGCAGATCGCTGCCTTGCCCGCCAGGAACCGAGTCCTGCCGCGCAGGGTGCCGCCGCAGGGCCCGCATGCGGGGCTCTACTCTCCCGCGGAGCAACGACGACGCGAGGCGGGCCGATGAGTACGCAACCCGGGTCGCGAGCCGCGCTCCGCACGCTCGCGTGGCTCGGGAATCGCGCCCTCGGTCTGTGCGGAACCCTGTGGTTCGTCGCCACGATCGCGTTCTTCCTGATGCGCTCCGTGCCGGGCAGCCCCTTCTCCTCGGAGCGCGTCGCGTCGGGTGCGGCGCTCGACGCGCTGCGCAACCTACCCGGCGAGGTCGAGGTGGTCTCCGACTCGACCTATGTCGTCAACTGCTTTCGGGACGGGTGGTGGAAAGGATGGCTGAAGCGGGGTTGGAAGAACTCGAAGAAGGAGCCTGTC
>JAVJHY012043085.1:0-29271 GCA_035593235.1 Phascolosoma agassizii
CAAAAGGATTCTCGGCGGGTTCGACCCGCTGTTCATCCTGATCAAAGAATCCTAAATCAAACTCCATGAATGTGACCAGCCATATTTTGTCGCTGACCTCGCGTATCCCTACGTCTTGCCCGGCAAAGACGCGGCTCAAGTTGATTTTACGTCCGTCGAAACAGATCCGGCCACAATGAGTCACCCTGATCGTTCGATCGTGGAAAGGATATTGGAGAGGCTCTGGCTTGAAAAATTCTCGGGCTGAGGGTGTGTATAGCTCGCCTGGATACTTCATGTTTAACCCTTGGTGTGGCCGGTCGTTGTTGTAGATGTCGATGAAGTTGTCGAAGCGTTCTTGCTGTTGTAGGAAGTTGAATGAAGCAGGCTTAGTTGCGTCTTGTTTTAGGGTGAGATGCATCCTTTCGTGTCGGCCATTCTGTTGAGGGTTGCCTGGTTTGATACGCTCGATCCGGATGCCAAGACGTAGCCACCAGACCGAGAGTTTGGACAGGCCGAAGAAAGCAGTCCGCGAACTAAAAGGGATGCCATTGTCTGTTCTGATAGCGCCAGGTAGCCCGAAGTCTCGAAATGTCCGTTCAAATACAGTAAAAGCATAATCTTCTTTGGTGGAATCTAGCCCATCGCAAGCAAGTAGATAGCGTGTTTGATAATCTGTGATGGTGAGTGGATAGCAGTAGCGTTTGTTGGCGAGTTTGAACTCACCTTTGTAATCAGCGCACCAAAGAGCGTTGGGTTGTTTGACGTCTTTGAGGATTGTGCCCTCAGCCCGATAGCGTCGCCGCTTCCGCTTTTTAACCAACCCATTTCGATCCAGAACAGCATGGACGGTGCTCTTGGCACGTGTTCTTACTTGAGGATATTCACGGATCAGTTTTTCTCGGATCTTAGGTGCACCCCAGGTAGGGTGCTTATTCTTGATGGCTAAGATTCTACTTTCGAGCTGAAAAGGCAGTTGGTTGGCATACCGCAGGGGCCGGCGGGTCTGGTCGTTTAAACCGTCCAAGCCCAGTTCCTTGTAACGGTTGAAAATCTTGTATCCAGTCTTGCGTGAGATGCCAAACTCACGACACAGCACAGCCATTTTCTCGCCTTCAAGCAGCCGGCCAACAAACCTAACGCGCTCATCCATCGGTTTACACTCCTTCCAAGGCATCTGAGTACTCCCCAAATACCTCTATTGTGTAACCTATGTGTCCGGTATTAAGTGTTACCTATCTGTCGGGTAGCACATCAATGGGTTAGCGCAGCTCAGCACCCTGTGCATGGCGAATTGGTAGTCTCAGCAACATATCAAACAAAATGGCTGTCTTGTAGTACTCAAAGACTTATCTAGGATGAGCGGTATGAGGTCGTTAGTTCTCCTAATCATTAATCTATTGGTGTTAGTCGCGAGATCACTCAAGCACGGTGGCGTCAAAAGCGTCATCGCCGAGAACTTACTACTCAAGCAGCAACTCATCGTTTTGGGCCGACCTCGGCGTAAAGCGCCAAACCTAAAAACAAGTGATCGTTTCATACTCGGTGGGCAGTCTCTCTTCATTTCTGCACACAGACGTTTGCTGACGGCGGTGATTGTTAAGTCTTCTACCCTCTTAACGTTTCATCGAGCCTTGGTCGATCGCAAATATATTCGCCTGTTCTCTAACAAGGGCAATAAACGGCCTGGCCCAAAGGGACCATCGCGAGCCCTCATCGACGCTATAGTCAAACTCAAGCGGCGAAATCCAAGATTTGGTTGTCCACGAATTGCCTACACTATAAGTGTCACTTTCGGCATCGAGATCAACAAAGATGTCGTTCGACGTATTCTCGCGAGACATTACAAGCCAAAACTAGGCAACACCAAAGGCCCTTCTTGGCTATCGCTCTTAGGTCACAGCAAAGATAGCCTGTGGGTGGCGAATTGATAGTCACGCTCTCATCGGCGTTTGAATCACCTGTGGCTGCCGAATTGGCTGTCACATTGGAATCGGGGATTGGAATAAATCGCGGCAATGCATTTTCCGCCCAAAGTCGTTAATGAGAGGAAACTGAACAAACTCGATGGCACAGAACCAAGCTCGGGAAGCGCGACGTTAGTCCCTGACTATCCTGCGGGTAACCTTGGCTCAAGTTGCCACCTGAGCTGCGACACACTCATCTTGCACTGTGAAAGATTTGATTCCCGCCCTGCATGGACCAACAGATACCCCCCGAATATCCTCTCCATCCCGTGACCCACGCCCTTGCCTATCGAGCAGCACCAATATATATTATGTTTCATTATTCACGATTAACGTGAAATATGACCATATATTCCCAAAATACGGGTCTAAATCTAGCCAACGATTTAGCCGCGCTGGGGCGATCGACCTTTACCTTCCAGGACGCTCAAGCGTTGTTGAAGAAGTCGACCACCGCCACTGCCAATGTACTCGAGCGAATGGTTGCCGCCGGTCTCATCGATCGGGTTCGGCACGGGCACTATGCGTTGCGTTCATTGGGGGTGCTAGGTACACCGGCGCCTGCCGAAGACATCGCAATGGCGGTGGGTGCCGCGTTTGGCGATAAGCCCCATCGCCTCGGCTACCGCAGTGCGTTATACGAACACGATCTTATTGTGCATCCATCGAGCACCATTCAAGTAGCGCTCACCCAGCGGGTTCGAACGGTCTCGTTGTCCGGCTATCCGCTGAAAACCATTTTAGAAAAAACACACCAAATCTCCGTGGGCGCGACGACCCTCGGCCAAGCCCAAGTCTCCGACCTCGAGCGATCCTTATTGGATGCAGCACACCGACCAAACCTTGTCGGTGGCATAGAAACCCTTGCGCAAGCGCTTGCAGCGAGTGCAGGCAAAGCGAGTCCAGATTTGCTCAACCAATACGCACGGAAAATGAATTGGTCCGCTGCCCTTCGACGACTTGGCTCGTTGGCCGATGCACTGAGGTTACCAGGACTAGACCACAAGCTGATCCCTCTCAGCCGAATCAACCATGATCTGGCGATGGAGCCTGGTTCCGATGAAGAAATCGTTTGGCGTGATCCCGTGTGGCGAATACGCTGGGCGCGTTCGGTTGACGAAATCGAAGCGGTGACGGACCAATGACAAACAAAGCACAAATCACCCAGCAAGCAGCTCGGGACGGCGTACCGGCAACCACCGTTGAACGGGACTACGTCCTGGCACACATCATCGCCGGATTGGCGACACTCAACATCGAACATGGATTGGTATTCAAAGGCGGCACAGCGCTGCGACTGTGCTTTTTCGAGAACTACCGATACTCCGCAGATCTCGATTTCTCGCTCATGCACGGCACCAAGCAAGATGCCTATGATGTTGTACAGCTCGCTTTAAACAATCAAAATGGCGCAATCACGGTACTGTCTCTAACCGACCAAGAGCCCATTAGGATTACCTACCAAGGACCGTTAGGGCGAGAACGTACACTGAAACTGGATATTGCCGAAGACGAGCTTGTGCTGGAGACTCAGTCCACCGCCTTACACCCTCGTTGGAGGGATCTACCAAAAGATGCAGCCCTCACTACCTATTCATTGAACGAGATCGCGGGTGAGAAATTGCGTTGCATCATGCAACGACTACAATGTCGCGATTTGTTCGACTTGGCGCTTCTCTTCGACGACGCGCAGGTCGATCCAAGAGACGCAGCAGACATCTTCATTCCTAAAGCACAGCATCGCGAATTAGACCCAGAACAGTTTGCGGAGCGTTACATCAAACGGGTTGCGCAATACCAAAAGCGGTGGGATCAAGAACTGAGCAAGCATGTACCAGGCGCTGTTCCAGAGTTCAGCAGTCTTGAACGAAGCATCGCTCGGCGACTACGCTCCGCTGGTTTACTCTAACAAACCGGACATTATCGATTGTCAATCTTCGGTGAGTTGGTTTTGCTTCATTTCAGTGGACCGTTTCTAAAGATCCGGTTGACTGCCTTTCGAAGTCTACCGGACTGATGTTGCCAAGGTAACCATGGCGTCGTTTTCGGTTATAGAACACCTCGATGTAGTCGAAGATATCAGCGCGCGCTTCGTCGCGCGTTCGGTATCTTGTTCGATTGACTCGCTCTCGTTTCAGTAGCCCGAAGAAGCTCTCTGCAACGGCATTGTCCCAGCAGTTTCCAGTACGACTCATGCTACATTCGATGTTGTGCTTCGCCAGTTCATCACGGAAGTAGTCGCTAGTGTATGTAAGCCTTGAGTCTCAGCTACAAACGGAAGAGTCGCTTGTGCCAGCTGAACCAACGCAAACCCACGTTGAATTATCAGAAGCACAACCCGCTGCAGCACTAGAATCAAGATGGGTTGGACAAACTGCGGATACTAATTGGGAGGCAAGGGTGGAAGCTCAGTTGGTTAACTTGCAGTCGGATACGCAAAGCCTCGGGTTGGGAGAGATCGATCTTGGTCCTGCTGATTGCCGGGGCGATCTATGTAAGTTGCACATTAAGTCCAGCATGCACCCATCCATGGTCCAACACCTATTGACTCAGTTTGTTGGTAACACTCGGATTGTTGCTGATAGCCCTTTGGGGCAAGGTGGGTTTATGGCCTTTGTTGAGCAAAGGCCATAAGCTACATTCCTATTTATGCGCTGGCATTCAGCACCCGAAGGCCACTATCGCGCCAAAGAAGAACAACACAATTTTCACCATCGGCTGCTAGGCCTGTCCTAAGAATTCGTGTTGACGCTTAGATTTAACGAATCTCGATCCAACGGCTGAAGCCGGACATCAGGATCTGGGGATGGAATAGCGGACAGTAACAACCGCGTGTAGTCATGAGTTGGTTGGGTGAAAACACGCTCTACCGGACCCTGATCAACAATACTACCCGCATACATCACCAGCACTTCGTCGCAGAATTCCTGTACCACTCGCAGATCATGGGCTACGAACAGATAGGTCAGTCCAAGCTCTTTTTGGAGAGTATCCAAGAGATCCAGAATCTGTGCCTGCACCGATACATCGAGCGCAGAGACCGATTCATCGCACACGACGAGTCTGGGTTCCAGTATCAACGCTCGTGCTATGCCAATACGTTGCCGCTGCCCCCCCGAGAACGCATGGGGATACCTGGAGGCGGAGGCCGGATCAAGATGCACGCGTCGCAACATTTCGAGCACGCGTTGCTTGCGGCTCGCTTTATCACCTAATCTATGGATGATCAGGGGCTCTTCCAAGATCTCCTGCACCGTCATTCGAGGATTCAAGGATGAAAACGGGTCTTGGAAGATCATCTGAATTTCACGACGTAGCGGAAGCAACGCCTTATCAGAGAGTGAGTTGAGTTCCTGCCAACCATTGTTGCTGAGATAGCGAACTATCCCCGAATCGGGCTTGATGGCACGAAGGATGGATCTAACCAGGGTCGTCTTGCCAGAGCCTGACTCACCAACAATACCAAGCGTGCTGGCTTGGTTTACGTCAAAAGAAACCGAGCGCACTACCGGCTGGCCGGCGAAAGACTTACACAGATTCTGAACCGAAAGTATTTGTGTCATTCGTCGAACTCCCGAACCTGATGACCATCACTGGAACCGGCGAGTCTTGTGTTCAGACCGATGGGCGCGCTTTGTGCCCAGTCATTGGAGTGTCTCTGCCCAATATCTTTAACGCTCGTGCCCGGCAGGGATGCTAAAAGGTGCCTCGTGTACGCATGCTTTGGTGTCTTCAACACCTCCCGCACGCTACCGGTTTCCACAATCTGACCTTTGTACATCACAATGACCCGATCAGCGATCTGCGCCACAACGCCAATGTCATGGGTGATAAACAGAACGGAATTGCGGAGCTGTTGTTGTAAGGATCTGATCAGGACAAGAATTTCAGCTTGTGTCGTAACATCCAAGGCAGTTGTTGGCTCGTCACAGAGAAGAAGATGCGGGTTGCATACCAACGCCATTGCAATAATGACGCGTTGTCGCATACCACCAGAAAATTCAAACGGGTACATTTGCATCCTGTTCTTGGCATCTACGATGCCAACCCGCGCCAACATATCTGCCGCTTCAGCCAACGCTTCTTTGCGACTGACATCCCGATGACATAACACTGCCTCAGCAACCTGGTCGCCCACACGGTGCACGGGAGACAAAGCTGTCATCGGTTCCTGAAAGACCATGCTCACTAACCTGCCACGCAGATCCTGAAGACGAGGATCACGCTTGTCCAGGGACGAAACCACCACCGGTTCATCACCTTGCGGATGCAAAGTGATTGAGCCAGAGGTTCTCGCAGTTTCTGGCAACAGTCGCATAATGCTATTAACGGTGACTGATTTTCCCGAACCGGACTCACCAACAATTGCCGTGATGCAGTTACGAGGCAGGTCAAATGAAACGCCGTTGAGCGCATGTACGGCACCAAGCTCAGTCTTGAATTCTACAGCAAGGTCCCTAATGGAAAGCAGCGGATCGCTCATGACTCACTCACGCTGCATCTCTTACGTTGCTATAAGGATCAGCGGCATCGCGTAAACCATCGCCGAGGAGGTTAAACGCAATCACTGTGACCACAATGAAAGCACCCGGCAACAGCAGCCAGGGCGTCATGACAATCACCTGGTAGTTCTGCGCCTGCTGCAACAGCACCCCCCAACTGACAACCGGTGGGCGTAGACCTATCCCTAAGAAACTCAATGCCGTCTCGCCGAGGATCATGGCCGGCACGGCCAGCGTGGCCGTGGTGATTATGTGACTGCTGAAACTCGGCAACATGTGCCGAAACACAATACGGGTATTGCTGGCACCCATCAGTCGAGCTGCAACGACAAAGTCTTCTTCGCGCATCGCTAAAAATCTACCACGCACCTGTCTGGCTAGTGCCGTCCAACCAAACAATGAGAGGATAATGGTCACGCCGAAGTACGTTGTGATCGGCGACCAGGCAGCGGGTAATGCCGCGGAAAGACCCATCCAAAGCGGTAAGGACGGGATAGATTGCAACACTTCAATACACCGCTGAACCGCACTATCAACGAGTCCTCCCAGATAGCCAGCAAATCCCCCTAGCAACACACCAAGAAAAAGCGTGAGACCGACCCCAATGATGCCAATAGATAGAGAGACTCTAGATCCATACAGAATTCGCGAGAACACATCCCTACCCAGTGAATCGGTACCGAGCCAATGAAAATAGGCGGGGCCTTCCGGATCAACCCCAACTAAGTGGCGGCCAGCCGGAATCAAACCCCAAAGCTCATAAGGTTCGCCTCTGACAAATAGGTGGAGCTCATACCGAGTATTGAAATCTTCCTGGTACTCACGCATCCAAGTGTCCGAATTGATCGAGAGATCATAGGCAAAGACGAATGGTCGAACGTGAAACGTACCCTGGGCATCGAAAAAGCGAACACTCATAGGCGGTGCGTTTATCGCTCTGACATTACGCTGCTCGGGTGTGTAAGGGCTGATGAACTCACAAAAGATTGCGAGGAAGTAAAGAAATACGAGTAGCCCGCCACCCATCATCGCTAGACGGTGCCGACGGAATCGCAACCAGGCGAGACGAGACGGTGACAGGTCCTCAAGGTTGCTCATATCGAATCCTTGGATCTACCCAGGCGAGCAATAGGTCAGATAACAACATACCCAGAACAGTCAGAACGCTCAGCAGCATAATGAGACTACCAGCAAGATACATATCTTGTGAGATGAGCGATTG
Source organism: Phascolosoma agassizii (assembly GCA_035593235.1). Taxonomy (NCBI): domain Eukaryota; kingdom Metazoa; phylum Annelida; class Sipuncula; order Phascolosomatiformes; family Phascolosomatidae; genus Phascolosoma; species Phascolosoma agassizii. The sequence continues at coordinate 7,671 of JAVJHY012043085.1, forward strand.
CACCAACAAAGGTCCGGTGGTTGGTAAATTAAGTACCACGCCTACAATGGCTTCACCGGACAGCAGCGCAGGTAGCAACAAACCAATCGTGCTGATGAAAGGGTTAATCGCGATGCGAACTGGGTATTTCATCAGCAATTTAAATGGCGGCACACCTTTCGCACGAGCGGTGGTTACGTATGGTTTCTGCAATTCATCCAGTAAGTTCGCTCGCATTAGGCGCATCGTGATCGCCATCCCTGAGGTTCCAACCACAATGATCGGGATCCAGATGTGGGCGAGCAAATCCCCGAATCGTGCCCAGCTCCAAGGGGCATTCACAAACTCAGGTGAAAAGAGACCTCCGATGCTCACACCAAACAAGGTATGACCCAGATACATCAGCACAAGGGCGATAAGAAAGTTGGGGGTGGCCAGCCCTAACAGACCAATTGTAGTGAATGTGTAGTCCGCAGCTGAGTACTGTCGCGCGGCGGAGTAAATGCCTATCGGCAGCGCGAGCAACCAGGTGAAGATGAGCGAACAAACCGTGATAAGCAGTGTGTATCCTAATCGTTCCCAGACCAGTTCGTTCACCGGTCGGGCAAAGAGATATGAGAAGCCCATATCACCAGTCACGAAATTGCCAATCCAGTACAGGTATTGCATCGGCATTGGCTGGTCCAGGTTGTACTGAGCACGCAGGTTCTGGATGCGCTCATCACTCATATCCACACCGCTTGATGTGAGCTGATCCAGGGTTGCGGTCACAATGTCGCCCGGAGGCAGCTGCACAACAACAAACACGATCACCGAGATGATGCCCAACGTCGGGATCATCCCCAACAAGCGACGTATGATGTACTTCCTCATCTATCGAGGTACCACGTAGAGGGGTGATACGGCATCGTACCTCTAATATCCCAGCCCCACAGCCCCTCATCGACAACGTTTTTCAGCCTATCGGAAACTACCACTGGCTGAGGCGCCAGCCCCACCGTGCCGATGGTCCACAAGTTTTCCGCGTTCGCTGCGAGAATTTGTTTACCCAGTTGCACCCGGCGAACGGGATCCATGGTTGTGCTGAATTCATCGGCGATACGTTGTAACTCAACGATATTCGGCGGCGGACGTTTTCCCCTTGCCCCTTCAGTAAGATACCAGCGCGACCACTCGCTCCACATGGCAAGGCTCGCGGCAATTTTGCGCGGCACCCAGAAATCCGGATTACCCGGAAACAAAACGTCCGTTGTTCTATCTGCATGCCACAACGTCATGACGAACTCGTTGGACATGGCTCTTGCGAGTTGCAGACCACGATCAATTAACCGCGGGCGTACATCAATACCTACAGCGTTCCAATAACTGGCGACCAACTCCATGGAGATTTGTTTGGGTGTTTCGGTATCTACATACTCCATCGTGGGAATAAACTTGCCGCCATCCGGGAACTCGCGCATACCATCCGCGTCGATGTCGACGAGACCAATCTCATCGAGCAGACGTTGCGCTTCTTCAGGATCATAGTTTGTATAGGCGGTGGCGAATTCCGGCTCAAAGTAATCGCTTTCAGGAATAACTGTCACCTGTCTCGGGACACCCCGACCGAAATAGATAATTTCGTTCATCTCGTCGCGATCTATCGCAAGCGACAATGCGCGCCGAAACCTCACATCCTGGAACACAGCACGCAGGCGCTGGTCACTGTGATTTAGGTTAGCTTGAATGGCGAGATCACTACCATGCAGGCGACGCCATATCTTGACCTGGATACCGCTGTTTAACTCCCCAAGTTTCAGCAAAGGAATATCCTGGGTGGGCAAGCGGAATCCGGCAAAGTCGAGTTGGCCGGTTGAAGCTTTCGCAATCGCAACGGCTGTGTCGCCGACCACTTCAGCCTCGATGGCATCGACATAAGGAAGCTGCTGGCCGGTGGGATCTATCTTGAAATAATACGGATTACGCGTGTAGCGACTCTGTGTCGGCATATACTGCACCGGCATAAACGCGCGCATGGTTGGCTGATTAGTCAGCTCTGGAATGCGGCGATTCGCTATCGCGGCCGAGATAAAAGTCTGCCAGTTCAGAAATCCCATCGTCTCAAGCCGTTCTGCGATGCCACCCTCATCGGCGTATTGCGGATGAAACTGCTGTAGGTAGTGCCTGGGCACCATATAGCGTTCCGGCAACTGAGCCATGTTATTAATGAAGAACGGGCTCGGTTTCGCAAAGCTGTAGACCAGCCGCCACTGATCCAGCGCGCGCAGGGTTACGCCAATCAATTCCGGCGGTGTGATGGGTTGGTAAGCAGTATTCAGCTGCAGGTCATTCATTGCGAACAGGAAGTCGGCCGAAGTTAAGGGTTGGCCATCAGACCACTTCAGGCCCTTGCGCAGTTTGACTCTGAGTTCACGACCGTCCTCACTGTACGCATAGCTTTCGGCGAGGTTGGGCAAAATTGTTTTGTGATCCGGCGAGATTGTGAACAACCCTTCCGGGCTGTAGAACATGGGAACGTCTTCAGCAATCAGGCGAGCCGTGCCGCCATAGCGTCCAATCGAATCGTACGGCGCTATCACGAGGGGATCTTCTGGCAGTCTTTTCTCTACCGGGGGCAGGCCTTGTGCGGTGAGAATGGGACTCTCAAGAAACTGCGTAAGATCCAGCTGCGAAGCGGTTTTGGCAGGCACAAACCAAGCTTGAGGATAGCGCCGTTGTGAATCGCTTGTTGATGTCGTCGCAGCGACCGAGGAGAACGAGCAACCAAACACAATCGCGATGACACCTGTTAGAGCATTCAAACTTCCGCCAATCGTTTGCCCCTTCATCCGTTTCCTGTTTACCGTCTACCTTAAAGGAATGAGATATTTGCCTTCCAATGGCGTCCTATGGATGTAAAAGAAGCGGGGTGCTCAAACTTGCGAGCACCTCCTTTGGAGACAATTGAGCTACAGCTTTGCTTCCAGTGTAAAGCGATAGAATCTGTCTTGACCCAGATATTGGATGTTCGTCGTGCCATCGAATAATCCATAGATTGACGACCCTACGTAGTGGACATAGTCCTCGTCCAGAGCATTTTCTACTGAAAATTTGAGGCTGTATTTTTCTGATGGCGATGTCACCCCAAGCCGTAGGTTGAGAAGACCGTAAGAATCGATATCAAACCTCGGATTCGGGGTCACGCCACCGGTCGTGTTCTTTTCATCCTGCCAGCTGTACTCGAGACGGGCAAACCCGCGCCACCCACTGTTACCAAGGTCAAAACGATAACTGCCTATAAAGGAGGCTGACTTTTCTGGAATAAACGCGAGGTTAGTACCCTCGGCAGCCGGCTGTTGGACATACTTCTCGTAAGTTACGTCGATATAGGAAAGAGTCGCTGAAAGCGTCAATCCTTCGATTGGTGTCACGTAGCTGATATCCGCCTCAAAACCGATCGATTCTACCTCGTCAATACCCAGGTTTTGAGTAAAACTGGCATCCTGATTCGCATTGATGCGCTGATAATCTTCCACAACCTGATGGTAGAAGGCTGTGTTAATCGAGAGCGTGTTGTCCAGGAAGACACCTTTGATACCCAGTTCAATCAAGGTCGGAACTTCAGGCTCAACCACAGGCAGTCCGTCTCCGGGCGCGATGTTGCCGGCACGAATACCGGTTGTTACGTCGATGCCGGCCCCCTTATAACCTCGAGACCAGGTCAGGTAGGTATTTATTTCATCAGTAACGGCAAACCTGGCGATGATGCGGCCGGAAAGGTCAGTATCGTCCACGGTTTGAACACCAGAAATCGGACCTCCAACAAAACCAAGGGTGTTAAACCCAAAGTTGGGATCTACCGCAGATACGGTGTAGTCGAGCTCCGCATCTTTCTTCTCATCGGTGTAACGCGCACCTAAAACCAGTGAAAAGCGATCCGTGATATCCCATGTCACCTCTCCGAAGGCGGAAAAGTGTTGCGTGTCCACACTTCTGACAGAACGATTCCGGAAATTAAGAACGTCACCGAAAAGCGGGTGGGCCAACGCAATATTTATACTGTTGCCGCCATCAGCGGTCTGCTCCTCATCGAAATAGAACAGCCCAGCGACGTAGGCGACCGATTCGTTAACCAGTCCGGCTAGCCTAATTTCCTGGGTAAATTGCTCAGCCGTCGCCTTGGCGCCGCTGAAATTCAAAAAGTCTGACTCGCCTAAAATATCCTGATCGTTGGTTTCGTCAATGTTCCAATCCCGCCAGCCCGTGACTGACGTCAAGGTAGCTTCACCCAAGCTGTAGTCGACCTGTAGTGATGCACCTTTCGCCTCCGACTTCTGGCGCACGTCGCGCTCGAACAAGGCTACATCGCGGTTACTGGTTCCGGGATTGACCCCAGCATTGGCAAGAGCGTCTTCCAGATGAATGACGCTGCCAGGAACCTGCTGAAACAGAAATGGGTCGTTCCCGCCGAACAGCCCCCCGAGCGCACCCGAGATAAGATCGTCCGCGCTGCCTGCTCGATTGTATGTGGCCACACAGCAGTGATTGTCTTCATCCGTATAGTCGAGGGTCAGTAACGCGGACAGCTTGTCCGTAGGTTCATATAAGAACTTGCCACGCAACGACCAGGTATCTTTGCTGTTGATATCGTCTTCACCTGCCAGCTTGTTATCCAACATGCCGTCGTTCTGGTGCATTGAGCCCGTGATTCGATAGGCCAGCTGCTCACCTATGAGCGGTCCGGTCACTGTGCCGCGTACTCGTCTTTCGCCGCGGCTGCCCACCGTGACATCACCACCCGCCGAGAACTCATAGTCTGGCCTCTTGGTCACAACATTGATCACGCCTGCAGAGGTGTTTTTGCCAAAGAGTGTTCCTTGCGGCCCCTTCAATACCTCTACCCGCTCCACATCGTAGAGATCAAAGAACCCCTGAGCTTCACGACCCATCGGTACGCCATCAATCACCGTAGCCACAGACGACTCAAACCCTTCACTGAAGCTAAAAGTGGAAATACCACGAATCGAAGGCGACGCGGCGCGCGTTGTCGTGATGGGTGAAAAGTCGTACCCGGGCACAAACCGCACGATTTCAGTAATCGTATTGAACCCACTCTCATCAAAGAACTCATCCGTCAAAACGGAAACAGCAACAGGTGTTTCAGCAAGAGACTCAGAAGTCTTCCGCGCCGTGACAACAATTTCCTCGAGCACGGCAGCGGCCGCAGTCTGCGAAATCATCGTCATCACGATTAACAGGAATCCTGTTAGCGCAGTTAAATTGATCTTACTGGATATGGTCATGGTCTCTCCCCAACGGTACGACTATTAGGGTTCGACTATAACACCGGTATTATAGCCGGGCAATAATAGGGTAAGGGGGAACTACGGCAGCGACTGCCCCATCGATGCCTCGATGATGCTGTAGACGTCTGCTCGATTAAGTTGCACTTCGAGCGCGCGGGTTGCCTGGGTGATACGGTCAAGATTGATGCTGCCCACCAGGGCTACAGGCCGCGCCGGATGGGCCAGCGCAAAGGCAAGACTGATAGTCGCCCTGTCTACACCTTCTCGATTGGCCAGCGAATCCAACACCTGTACCAAAGCTGGCGGTACGCCCTGCTCTCCGGCCAGTTTGCCTCCGGACAACGGACTCCACGCAATAACGAGCTGTTTATGCTGCATACAGCAATCAAACGTGCCGTCAAAGATCGGATCAAGGTGGAGGGCCGAGTACTCAGGTTGCTGACTGACTATCTTCCCTGGCAGATAGGTCATGAGCGCTGCTGTTTGACTGAGTGAGTAATTCGATACCCCCACAGTTCGTACCTTGCCGCTATCGATCAAGCGCACAAGAACGTTGGCAGTTTCCTCCGGATGAGTCAGCAGGTCTGGTCTATGTATCTGATACAGATCGAGTTGTTCGACACCGAGTCGTTGCAATGATGCATCGCACGCCGTCTCGAGATACGCAGAGTCATAGGGTACGCCAGGCACGATCCCACCCTTGGAAGCAAGCACCATCTGCGCACGTAATTGCGGGGCTTCTGCAAGTACCTGTCCTAACAGCTCTTCTGCTGAGCCAAAAGCTGTGCCGCCCCAATCCAGGCCATAAACATCAGCCGTATCGATCAGGTTCATGCCACTGGACAGTGCTTGTTCTATGCGTGCGCGAGCATCTGCAACCGGCATGTTGACCAGCCTCCAGCAACCATAACCAAGCGGTCCAATGCTGAATTCATCACCCAGCTGACGTTGTTTTGTATCTATTAGATTTGGCATCCTCGTCGCTTAACCTGTGTGAGTAGTGGAAGCACCGATATATTCGGCGTTGAAATTGTTAGGCAGTATCTCAGCCACATCGACTGCCTCACCTCGCTCAATGGATGCTTGGGCCGTAGCGCCAACCACGACCGACCAGAACCCGTCAGCCAGGGTCGGTCCGCTGGATGCACTACCAGACAGCTGCTCAACGAAACTTAAGTGTTCAAAATAGGTGGAGCCATGATGGCCAGCTTGCTCTATGTATTTCGGGTATGAGGGTGCACGCACATCCGAAGCACCGTTTTCTCCTCGCCAAATTTCAAGCCGGTTTTCATTCACCCCGCCCAGAACCGCAGATTCTGAGGCGTGCAGACGCCCTGCCCCACCGCAAACCACCAGCTCTTCGCGCGTACCTGGTGCAAACATACACAACGAAAAACCACCGATGACACCATGGTCATACTGAATCGTCACCTGGGCCTGGTCGAGGCCGTCAGCCATTTTGTTGTCGTGTGAAAAATTCTTGAAGTTGACCGCCTGGTTGCCGACGGCAAAGACGCGGCTCGGCAAACTACCAGCAAAGAGATTCATCAGATCAAAATAGTGGCAGCATTTTTCGACCAGTGTGCCGCCGGTCTTCGCACTGAACTTGTTCCATTGCCCGACCTTGTCGAGGAACGGGAACCGGTGCTCCAGCATGTTAACGCTGTGCACCTGTCCCAGGCTGCGGCGCTCAATTACCTCGTTTAATGCCTCGGCATAGATCGACTTGTATCGATATTGCAGCCCAAATCGAAAAGGTTTGCTGTGGTTTGCAGCCAGCAGGCACAGCTCATAGGCATCGACAACAGACGTGGCAATGGGCTTCTCGAGAAAAATGGCTTTGCCAGATTTGGCCGCCGTCCTGATCACATCGAGGTGAGTATGATTGGGCGTGGCGATGAATAGCGCATCCGTGCTCGGGTCATTACAGGCTTCATCTATCGACTTGTATGCTCTTGGTGTTCCCTGTTGCGCGGATTTACTCACGATGTTCAGGCTGTGCTCGGTACTCTTGTCGGATGGGTCATAAATGCCGCCGATTTGGGCGCGGCCAACGAGCAGCGTGTTGCGGATGTGCTCCTGGCCCATAATGCCGCAGCCAATAAAGCCGAAACTGTATTGTGTCGGGCCGCTTGCGGTCAGGTGCCGATCTTCGTCTGACAGATACGATAAAGCCCCCCCGCGTTTAAAGAGTCGGCTATCTTCAACTTTTTTGTTCATTTTTAACCTCTACATCAGGCACTAAATTTTTCATGTGTCAGCCCGCGAGGCAAACCACCACTCGGCGTTTCTTATCGCCGCTATAGGGATAACGTCCGTGCATAACCCGGTAATTGTCGACCAGGGCGACGTCACCGTCCTGCCACTGAGCAGGGAATACTAACTGTTGTGAAAGTTCGACAAGGGTATCGAGTATCGCTTCCGGAATGAGCTCGTCGTTGCCAAAGGTGAGTACCGGAAGGCTGCTGTCATCGCGTCGCTTCCAGCCAAAATAGGCAGCAATGACTTGGTTGAAAAAAGACTCACTGCCGTCATCCAGCTGGCGCACTGCCGGTAGCGTTGGGCTGGTTGTCACTAACGAGCCGTCATCCTGCCAGTTCCATGTGTAGCCGAGTTTGCTAAGCCGGGCTTCTGCGTCGGCGCGGGTCGCTACACTAAGCGTACTCATCCAACTGCGACCCTGCCCGGACTGCTCATCATCAGCCGCGGGCATGTGAGTGTTGTACTTTAGACCCCGTTCAACAAACATGGCCGCCCACTCAGGGTGCTCGGATTTGAACTTTGCGTAGAGCAGATCTGATCGACACAAGGGCGAAGCGCCCCCTTGCTCGGCTGCACTCAGACAACAGAAAAAAATCTTTTGTGGATAGATGGGAGTCTGTGCCATCTCATGATGCAGGAAGATCTCGACATCGGGCGGCGCTTCGTTGGCAGTAAAGACCCGAGGAGTCAGATTGATCCTGACAGCATTCGACAGAGACTCCTTGTAGGTGAACTCGTCGTAGTCGAAGACCTGCGTGAAGGCATCAAAGTCTTCAGCACTCTTCACTGGAAAACCTCGAAACAGGATCGCACCAGATTTTTCCAGTGCAACTTTGATGGCATTGGCTTCAGAAGTCACCCAATCCAAGAATGATGACATTGAGTTAAGACCATCATCGTTGGTAATGAGAAGTGGGAATGTCATGGGCGTTCTGCCTTGAGAATATGATCGATCATTTCATCCTGCTGTTGATCAGGACGGTAACCTGCGGCAAGGCGTTCCCGGGCCAAGTCAGCAGCGCGAGCAATGCCGTCGCTGAGTTCAATGTGACAGTCCCAGCCGCCTGTAGCGGAGCGAATCTTGCTGTTATCAAAAACCATCGTGTTTGCCTTGTCGCCAAGCAAAGGGCCTTCCAGCGCAGAGATGTGCGAGATCAACTTGTTCGAATCGATACATCGCAAATCTGCATCAAATCCCAGGGCTGCAGCCACACGAGTCAGAATGTCGTTCCAGCTGTACGCATCGTCACTGGTAATGTGAAAGTCTTCACCAAGGGCGGCCTCATTACCGTGCAGTTGCACGAAGGCGCGCGCAAAATCTTCGGCATGCGTCAGCGTCCAAAGGGACTCGCCGTTGTCGTGGACAATCACGGGTTTACCTTGCGATAGCCGCCATGCAAGGTGATTGCCATCGATGACGGTGCTGGGAAGGCGAGAGCGATATGTGTGGCTGGGCCTTACGATGGTTGACGTGATTGACGCATCCTGCAACAGAGATTCACAAGCGGCTTTGGCGCGGCTGTAAGCCATGTGTGGGTTATCGAGCGGTGTGGATTCGTTTATCCGGTTGCCAGCATTATTTTTCTGATAGGCAGACGCGGAGGAGATGAAGATGTACTGGCCGCACCTGTCAGAGAAAAACTTGATGTCACGCTCGATCGATTCAGGCGTGAAGGCCAGAAACTGACAAACTACATCAAAATGTTGACTTGCGAGCGGTGCATAAGGTGCGGGTTTACTCAGGTCACCTGCTACCTGAGTTACCTCTGACGGTAAGTGCTCGTTGCCATTACCTCGATTTAAGACGGTCACCTCATGGCCACAGGCAACGGATGCAGTTACGCAGGATGTTGATATTTCTCCTGTTCCACCGACGTAGAGCACTCTCATGTAAGATGATCCTCCATCAGTTAGCCGATTCCTCAAGGACACGCGCACCACCTACCAGATGAGCGTCCACCGTATGATCGAGGCTGCGCACAAATCGAACATTGCGGCCAATGCCGTAGACCGAGGGATGCTGGTCGAAGACTTCTCGAGCACTCTCCTCAAACACAAGCCGACCATCGCCGATCGAGCCGTCATCCATCACGCGTAAATGTGAATCTTCCTCGAGCCGAGCGAGATCCTCCGCAAGTAGTTCTCGCACCAAAACGCCACGCCAGTGATTACCCAGTGCCGCATGAAAAGTCATACCAATCATGGGTCTGACCTGACGTGAAGTGTTGGGCATACCCCGGTGCCACATGCGCGGGTCCCTGAAACAGATGCCGCCAGCGGGGATTTCCATGCGGGCTGGCGGCCCCCATTTCTCGAGCAGTTCCGGATGTGTATCGGGACGTTCGCCTCTGGGCCAACTGGCTACAACCGTTTCTCGATGAGAACCTGGATAAATTTCTGTGGCGGCATTGCGGGTGGTGATATCTTCAAGAGCAATAGAACAAGAAAGGGTTGTCCCCCGTGGTGGCCAGCTCTCGCCTTCAGCTTCAGCTTCTTCCTTTGTCTTCCACGTGTACGGTCGGTCAAAGTGCAGTGGCTGGCTCGTACTGCCGGGCATGTTGACGTTGCCATTGTAGAAACCGAGCCAAGCATGATCGCCGAGCACACCCACAACGATATGTTCAATCAGCGGGTTGGTTAGCAGGTCCGGTCGCACGTAGGGTGCTCGGCGACGTAAACCCAATTGTAAATGGCCTTCGCCGGTGTGTTTTTCGTGCGGTGTCAATTCGTCGGTGCCATGTATGGCTTCGGCATCTTCGCGTACTGATGCCATCAGGAGCCGTCTTGTTTCCTCGGACACAAGGTCGGCAACAACTGCGTAACCTTGCATACTTATGTCATGGACAATGCTGGCGAGCTTGTCGGCATCAAGTCGACCTGCATTTCTTTCTTCGTCTGTAATGGTGTACATACCGTTCTCTAATTATCTTGAGGGTTATCTCGCCAGCGATGCGGCCGGTCTTCCGGCCACAACTGAATCTTGGGTGCACCAGCCACTTTGGCTTCAACGAATACACGATCTGTTCCCTCACCGGTAACAACTGCTCCGTTGGCTTGCAAAACTTCAGTAGCGGATGCGAGGTCTGCTACCTTCATGGCAAGGACGTACAAGCCCTCACCCTGTTCTTCGATGATGCGCGCCACAGGAGATGAGCTTTCTGTCGGGGCGAGCAATTCGATAAACGTGCCATCAGGCAGTGGAAAAAAGACCTGATCGACGTTGTGTTCTTCACTTACAGTACGAAACTGGAGCTCAATGCCGAGCTGGTTCCCCCAGAACTCAATCGCTGACTCCATGTCTGCGACGACGAAAACCTGATGATCGACGCCTGTAAACGGATTGGACGTACTCACTTTGTTTCCGCCCGGTATAAAGTCAGGCGATCACGAACTTTATCCAGCAGCGACCAGCCACCCTGAATGACGTCGTAGCCTTGCGGAAATGGAGGCCCGGGCCTGCGTTGGTAAATCTGTTGGACAGGGTAGTCCTCGTAGTATGCCCGTAGCATGAGAGGTAACAATCGAAACAAGACGAAGCTGCGTGCGGCGCTCAGTTTTGGCATTGCGATCGTCCCTCCAGATTCACCTGCCAGGCAAAAACAACGGTCACCGAACAAGCATTTTATTATAGCCCAACAATAATAGAGGTTTCGCGAGATTAGCGCAATTACCATCGAAATTCAGTGAAGGAGCGCTATAGTGGTCGTCTGACAACCGATGTACATGCTTTGATATGGCTGTGAAAAACAAAGAAACACGCACAAAAAGAACCAGGCTCTCCCCGGAAGTGCGTCGAGAGCAGATTCTGGATGCAGCCAAGCAGTCGATACTTAAAAGCGGGTTACAGCAACTGTCGCTGAAAAAGCTCGCCGTTGAAGCAGGTGTCAGCGAGCCTCTACTGTTCCACTATTTCTCTTCGCGCAATGAGATGTTGCAACAATTGCTGGAGCGAGACTTCACGCGGGCAATTAATTCGCTCAACGACTCGCTGGACGGCGCTGAATCGTTAGATGAAATTCTCAAAATCTATGTGGTAAGAAACTACGACCAGCGCGACGAAGATAGTGTCATCGACATACTCCTCGCAGAAACGGATATCGCCAGTGCTATTGAGAAGCAACGTTCCAAGAATGCCAGGCATCGAGAAAAGTTGTTAGTAAACAAAATCTCAGAAGCTTTGGGCATCGCCCCTAAGAAGGCTGCCATGATCGCGCTCATGGCGTCGGCGGCATCGATCTCTGCCGCCAAGTTTGCCAATGAAAGCAACTTAGGCAGAGAACAGACAATCCAGACCGTCATTGAATTCATAACCGCTGGATTCGAATCTCAAGCGTCTGATAAGCGGTAGCCTGAGGCAACTGATGGTGTCAAACGCAACCGAACTGTTAACAAGGTACGAAGAACAAATCGAAACCGTCTGGCGGGATATGACGCCTAAGTCGCGTGAGCTTTGCGACAGTGCTAAGCGCTTCACTCCTGGCGGCGCGGTTCGCTCGCACAGCACTGGAACCCACATCCCTTACGGCGATCGCGTCGATGGGTGTTATGTCTATGATGTCGACGGCAACAAGTACGTCGACCTGGTGCTCGGCATGGCGTGCATCATGGGCCACAACCACCCGGCCATTGTCGACGCCATCCAGGAACAAATCCCCAAAGGGCTTGTGACATTTAAGCCAGATATCAAATGGGATCTGCTTGCCGAAAAAATGAGCCAACGTGTTCCTTCAATTGACAAGCTCTGGCCTGCATTTGGTGGTTCTCAAGCATTTATGTGGGCCATACGCGCAGCGCGTGCGCATACGCATCGCGACAAGATTGTCAAAATAAGAGCCAGTTATCATGGCACCTACGACGATGCTTTTATCAGCCCTCCTCATGGCTCACCTGGTATACCGAAGGATCGACTGGATCATCTTCTGTTCGTCAACTGGAACGACAAGGAAGGGACCGAAAAGGTTATTCGCGAGAACAAAGATGACATCGCCGCCGTTCTTACGGAAGGCTTTCACACAGGCGGAGCGCTTGCGCCCCAGGATGGCTATCTTTCGTACCTGCGAGAGATCACCGAAAAATACGGCATCGTTCTGATCTTCGACGAAATCGTAAACTTCTGGCTGGATCACGGCGGTACGGGCAAGCTCTATGAGGTAGAGCCTGACCTGACCTGTTACGGCAAAGGCATCGGAGGCGGTATCGCGATGGGCCTGGTCGGAGGCAAAGACGAGATCATGAATCTGTTTAACCAGGAAGAAAGCTATCGCATCGCAGCCATCGCAGCTCATCAGGGCGACCCGCTGACGGTATCTGCCAGCCTTGCCTGCCTCGAAATCATGTCCAAGGAGGAGATCGCTAGGATCAATGCCAATGGCACATACATGGCAGAAGGTATACGCAACGCTCTTAAATCAGCCGGGCTACGTGGAAGCCTTGCTGGTTACGGCAATCATCACGCGTTGCATCTAACCGAGCAGACCGATGTTCGTGATCCGGTTACCTACTTCGCCAACGCAAGTGCGCCTGGAGTGAAAGAAGTCATGCCATTGTTTCGTCGGTCCCTGATCAACAAAGGGGTCATGACCTTGGAGAACCTGATGCATATTCGAGCTTCCGTTCCGCTGACAAGGGATGACATTGACTTTAGCGTCAGGGCGATAGAAGAAACCTTCCGGGAGATTCAGCCGATCCTTGCGGAAACGGCACCTAATTTGGTGGTTTAAGAACGTTTCAAACCGCCACCAACCAATTGGGAAAGCACTGCCTCACTGCAAAGCGATCACCGCCCTCAGCTTTACGTTCCTGATTGCATGCACTTAATCGGCCTGAAATTCACCGAGTTCCGACCAACAATCCCAGCAATTAGTGAGCCCAGGCATCGAAAACACTCTTCGGGACAGCGACTTTAACTTTGGTTGGAAGTTCTCTCTCAAACCCCACAATTCCGGTCAATCCTTTACCCTAGATGGTCGACAGTGGCGTGATGTTCGTTTGCCACATGATTGGAGTATCGAGGCTGCATACACTCAGGAAATACTGCAGGGATGGCTAGGAGTTAGCTTAACGGGGTAAGAGTTTCTGGCCCAAGCCAATGCTGATAAGCCAGTAGAAGCATGTATTATCAATATATGGCACAACATTAGGAGAGCTCTATGACTCAAGCAGCAGCATCTCACAGAGAAGGTCGCATCGTTCACGATGCTGACTCGCACATTGCCGAACCCATTGGTTGGTTAAACCGTTACGCCTCTGAATACGTTCAAGCTAATCTACAACCCGGCGTTCGCCCTTCAGATTTAGAAGGCCTTCAGCCACTTATTCAAGCGGCAGACACGCGTCTAGCAGGCCAAGACCCAGATAAAACAGGCGAATTGAAAGCAGACGTATTTGCCAAAGACAGCAAGCTTAACCCTTGGTGTTCATTCGGTTCGGTCGATAAAAATGAACGCAGCGAAATGCTAGACATCGCAGGCATTAGGCAGCAGCTGTTGTTCTCTTCTCCTCTAGCCATGACTCGTTTTGCCTTCTCTAAAGATGAAAAACTACTCGAAGGTGGTTGTGAGGCGTTAAACCGCGGCATGGTGGACTTCTGTTCTAATGACACACGGCTTATGCCTGTTGGCTTTGTCAGCATGTCCGATCCCGAACTGGCCTATGAAATTGCTAAAAAGGCCATTGATCTGGGCATCAAGGCCTTGTGGATTCCATCCGATGCGATAGGTGGGCGCTCTCCTTCGCACGTTGATTTCGATCCTTTATGGGCTTTAGCCGAAGAAGCCAAGGTTCCGATTGTGTTGCACATTGGTAGTGGTCGTTTGATGGGTCCCGCCTATCGAAATACGGGCATCAAAAGTAGGTCTACAGAGAGCATTGTGACTGCGGAGACAACGTCCGCAAAAGACTTCCCGGTTATTCATCACTCTACGGAACGTTGGTTGTGCTGCATGATTTATGACGGCGTGCTGGAACGCTTTCCGGCTCTTAAAATTGGACTGATCGAGTTGGGTGCTAATTGGCTGCCCATGTGCCTGATGAACTTAGACATTGGCGTAAGCGAGCTGGGTAAGTTTGATGAACACTTGAAAACGCTGTCCATGAAACCTTCTGACTATGTCCGTCGCCAAGTTAGAGCAACGCCATTCCACATGGAGGACACCGGTTGGATTTTACGTCATGGCAAGCTGGGTAATGATGTGTTGATGTTCAACACGGACTATCCGCATATGGAGGGCGGTATCGATCCTTTCGGTGACTTTGAGCGAAGTCTAAACGCGGTTAGTGCAACGCCAGCAGAGCTGGATAATTTCTACACCAAGAACTTTGAAGATTTAATGGGACTATAAATACACATTGGTGCCGGCTGACGCGAGCGAACCTCTTTACCTCACCTTATCAATCAACCGACGGAGCCAGGTTATGGAAAAGCGCAGAATGGGTCGATATGGGCTGGAAGTACCAGCACTGTGTTTAGGCACCATGACCTTTGGGTTGCAAGTACCCGAAGCAGAATCACGGACCATTCTTGATAAGGCTTTCGATAACCGTCTGAGCTTCTTGGATACCTCAGATGCCTATCCCCTGGGCGGAACACTGGACACCATGGGCGACACCGAAGCCATTATCGGGCGCTGGATGAAAGACAAAGGCAACCGGCACGATCTAATCATCGCCACCAAGTGTTTTGCACCAACCAGACGAGGCCCGAACAGCTGGGGCTTGTCGCGGCAGCACATTATGGAATCTGTGGACAAAAGCCTTACTCGCTTAGGGACGGACTACATCGACCTGTATCAGTCCCACGGATTTGATCCCCACACCCCGATGGACGAGACGCTGCGTGCATTCGAAGACTTGGTTACCGCTGGCAAAGTCCGTTATGTCGGCTGCTCAAACTATCGTGCCTGGCAACTGGGCGAGGCATTGCGAACAGCAGAACGGTTAGGCGCGAGTGGTTATGTTTCTGTGCAACCCAGATACAACATTCTCTATCGCGACATCGAAGTTGATCTACTACCGCTCTGCCTTGATCAGGGTATTGGCGTGATCTCCTACAACCCACTGGCGGGCGGTTTCCTCTCAGGCAAATACAAACCAGGTCAAGATCCACAAGACGGTACGCGCTTCACCCTGGGAACTGCCGCCGGCCGCTATCAAGCTCGCTACTGGCACGACGCGCAGTTTCAAGCGGTAGAGAAACTCAAAGCAGTTGTCGCAGGTAAAGGGCTAAACATGGTGTCCGTCGCTGTGGCCTGGGTCTTAAATCAACCGGCGATAACCTCAGCGCTTATTGGTGCCTCCAACCCGGATCAGTTGGACGCAAATATAGCGGCGCTTGATGTGACCTTTGATGAAGAATTAACTGAGGCTTGCGAAGCCGCATGGTGGTCTTTGCCCCGACGCCCTGTGGATGGGGGTTATCAGTAGAATTGAGACACCATCAAAAGTGGCGCGGCGATCTCGGTATATTCGGTTAATCCCTAGTTGCAAATCCATCTAGTATTCTAAGGTTCTACCCAAATCGGCGACGACCAGCCGCGTTGCTGAGTTGTCGCGGGCACATCTTTGGGTTTCGAGAGTCCCGCGGCATTGGCATACCAAGTTGTCCACCGACAGGATGGGTTTTCAAACACCCTTAGATAGTAAAACGCATTCTGGTTTTTGTTGTACCCAGCATCGGAAAAACGCGCTCTGAGCTCAGCTGCTCCCAATTGATCGGAGCCTGCACAGGATTGGGTATCAACGGTGGCGGCTGTTTTCGAGCACTGACCATCGTTGCCTGGCACCCGTCCATCGGAGCAAGCCACGTCCCACACCCGTTGTTTTGCCTCACCGTCTTCAATCCATCCTTTCACTACCTGTATGCGATCCAGTGGTGCTGCATCGGGGTCACGAATGGCGTGCGCCCAAAAGCTCGGCGACGCGTGCGACAGGTCTGACCTGTCCCTACTGTTTAATAAACTGCCAAACTGGGACCCGCGCTGATTGGCCATACAAAGTTCATTTTTCCTAGGTGTGTGATTCAGGGACATTCTTTCAATCTTTTGTCCTCCAAATCAACTCGATAATTCTGATACTGCAAGCGCTCAGGTACCGGCCCGTAGCGCTCGCCTACCTCTTCCCAAAGCGGGGTAACTTCACCAAGTTCCGCCGCCACCTGCATTGGCGTTTTTCCGTTTAACGAGCCGTGTGGGCGCTGCCAGTTGTAGTAGAACTGCCATTCGGACAGACGATCGCTGAGCTCTGGATCATCCAGGTCGGCAAGGGCATAAAATTCAACTTTGTCGGTTTTCTGTGATCGTTCAACCTTGCCATTGAGCTGTGGAGAAGCCGGTTTATTAGGTCGAAATTTGATGCCATATTCCTGAAGACGCTCTTGTACTTTGTAAGCGAAGAACTCAGTGCCTCGATCAGTTTGGAATCGCTGAATCGAAAAGCCAATTTCTTCGATTACTGCATCAATAAAATCCAGGGTATTTTTCGCGGTTCGACGCTTGTAGATTCTGAGTACTCGACAACGAGTACAGTCGTCTACGGCTGTGTATTGATAGATTCCAGGGGCAATCTTGCAAGTATCCATCTGCACGCGCTCACCAGGAATAGGTCTTGCGTAGCGCTTTGTGTGCCTTCCACGTGGGGGCGCTCGTAGCGGCTTAACTTCGGCATCGGATAGAACTTTGTGAATAGTAGCTAGAGATAACCGAAGTGAGTCTTCCCTAATCAACTCGGATTGAATGCGACGAGCGCCAAGGTTTCGATCCTTGCGCATGGTCACTATTCGCCTGCTGATTTCTTTTGTTCGTTTTTGGCCCGGACTGTTCTTCGGTCTGCGGCTTTTATTTGCTAGACCGGCAACACCTTCTGTTTTCCATCGTCTATGCCAGAGTCGCAATGTTGGCCGAGATATACCACAGCGTCTGCAGGTTAGACCTGCATCTCCGTTAGCCTCGTAAAGCTCCACCCACCGAAGTCTCATCTTGATTTGCTTGTCCATAGTGCCCCATCATATTGAAAGGATGTCTATGAATCACACATCTTTGGATCCCAGCATGAGATCATTTACACACGGCAACGTCCAACAATCGCAGGTCCAATCGCGTTCGATCAAGTGGGTATGCGAGTCGTGCATAATGATAGCGCACATCTAGCTCCAGATAGCACGTTGCTACTGTCTTTACGTGAGCGCCTCTTCCTAGATGCCGACGTGCTCGGCAGCGGAATTCCCCTCGAATTTGACAAACCATCTAGCACACTTTTTGTTCCACCAGAGTTCGCTTCAGTAAACTGCAACGTCTGCATTACTTACGTGGGGAACATGGATGTAGACTTTTCACCGTCTTCTCCAATTGTTCATCAGCCGACCGACGTGGAAGTTTCTGCGGGCGCCTCGGTTTGTATCGTGACAATGACGATTGTCATTCCGATAGCCATACCTTTCGACTTTGATCATGCCATCACGTTCGGAGATGGCGCGTCGCAAAGTGCCTCAGGAACGTCGAGCAACACGTTCCAGCATACCTACGCCAGCCCTGGAAACTACCCGGTTGAAGATACTGTGAGCTGCGGATGCTCAAGCATATTCTCCTTCTTCACTGCATCGGCATCTGCCAGCGTAGCATGCTCGGATTCCGGCCGTGCGGCGTACCATCGCTCTCGATTCATCAAGAATCAGACGTTTAACATTTCGCGCTCTGGGAATTCCATCAGTGGCCATTTTCGAGTAAAACCACGCGGCTCAGTTTCGTACAGCAAATTCAGATCAGGGGCGGTACTGTGGAACGGAACGAAAACGTTTGGCGCGATTCCGTACAACATCAACTTCACATTCGAGCAAATACCTGTCACGAGTTTTGCCTCGCCGCGCATCGAGCTGCGAGCTGAGGTTCATCCACCGTCGAATCCCGAGTTGGGACGGGCAGAGGTTGGAGGAACCAAGGTTTGGCTTGACCCCTCAGCACCCGTGAGCACTGGCACACACGAATTCGGCCATATTCTTGGATTCCGGGATGCCTACACCAGCCCTCCGACAGCAAATGTTGCTTGTCATGAGCAGGACATATTATCGGCGTATGAAGCTGGAGTTCAAAAATCCGTTCATGGATACCACGCCCAGGTGCTGGCGGAGAGATACTAACGTGAAGTCCATCGCAATCCGCAGGCTGCTCCTGGCTATCGTTGTCACCACCTTGATACTCGCTGCGTCGATCACCCGCGCGGATTGTTCACCTATTGAGAAGGCCATCAAAGCATCGAACCAGTCAGTTTCGGACGCTGACGTCACCGCCTGTATTGCTGACTCTACGGCTAGAACTCAAAGTCTGATTATGCTCGCGCTGGAGTATAGGCGTGACGACGTTGCTTCAGCTTTGTTAGAACAAGGCGCGAGGCCCCAGGACGATACAGACGCTGTCGCGAAAGCAGCGATGCTCGAGTTGCCGCTTTCCGTAGCACTGCTGACCGGCGCCAATCGCAAGTTGCTCGAGGCACAGGACGCCTCGCGCGCACCGCTGCGCTTGGCAGCAGTGAGCGGCGCTTATCGAACTGCTAAGCTGTTATTGGCGAACGGGGCGGATTCCAACTATGGCAATCCATTGCTTGCGGCAATTCAGGAGAATCAGATTCACATCGCTCACCTACTACTTGAGCATGGCGCCACACTTCCAGAACCGTCCTCGCCGGAGGCTGGCGACTTGCTCGGAGCTGCGGTTCGGGAGACAAGCTTCACCTTTGTGGACTTTCTCCTCTCCGAGGGTCTGAACCCGAACTCTCTAACCTCAGACGGTGGCCACGTTCTCGAGCATGCACCACATCACAAAAACGAGGCTATGGGGCACAACAACTGGTTTCAACTGACTGCGCGAGGAGCCGATGTCCAATCGATGGTGTGTCGCATCGACGCCGAAGAGATCTCAAACATTGAGAACAACGCACCTAAGTGGTACGCCAACATCGTAGCGCAGTATCGGGCGGCCTGCCCCAGGTAGCTCTGTAATCCCCCCATTATTAACCTGAGTCAGAAGTAGAGCTCTGCGTGAACAGGAAGAATAACCTGCCTTTTCCTTGATGGCTCGAACTACTGTGCTAGGTGCCTGGGCAGTTGACTTTGGAGCGTTGGTGGACGAACAATTAATAGAGGCAATTCTCAGTAAGGGGGATAGATTGTGTCCGTCGTTATAATAGTAATAGGCTCCTAGCTCATGGAAATAACAGCTTTAATCAGGGATTTAGCGGCTTGGGTTGTGCCACTGGTGTGCTGTTATTTCGCTTGGCCATTTATTAAGCGAAAACGGGCGTACATGGTGATCTCTGCGGTCCTGTGCCTTACGCCCGTCTTAGTGCACTACAAAGGTATGAGTAGCTTTATTACGGTTTGGCCTTTAGTCCTGAGTATCCCAGCATATATAGCCTTATTGCCTGAAAGCTTCAAAGGCCTTGTATACATGGTGATTCCGCTCGGAGCTTTAGTGGGACTGGTTACTTGGTTTCTTTCCCGTAAGTACTACCGGAGTAAATAGAACAGGTTCATCCGAAGGACGTTTAGTGAACCGCCCCGGTTTCATCGGAGACCCATTAGTTTGAGTTGGAATTCCCTTAGAGTTATCGCTTGAGTGGTTTCGTTAACGCCTCTGTTTTCTAATCTCTGCGATTAATGCTTCCGGTTCAACGCTAATCGCCTCTGCAATATTGAATATCGTTGTGAGTGACGGTTGTCGAATGCCACGCTCCAGCATAGAAATAGACGTACGGTCCACGTGGCTATCAAACGCTAGTTCTTGTTGGGATTTTCCGCACGCGAGCCGATGTTTGCGCAACACCTTTCCGAAATTTTTAGCCAACGCGCTATCCATGACTTGAGCGTCGGATAAGCGAGACATATAGTCGACGGACTATAGTCTACATCCTGTCTACAAAAGCAAAGGAGAAAGAACATGGCGTTAGGGCGACGTAAGGGCTATTTGACTCATGCGGGTGCTGATCACTTGCTAGATGTATTGCGCGGGGTTGGTGTCGAATTGAATGTCGGTCAACAGCAACGCGTGAGGCTCGCGCTCGGGCTATCGGAGAATCGCGATGAAGAAGAAGCGCTTGAGGACGCTTTGGATAGCATCACCTTAGGGGAACCGTACCGAGAGTCTTTGTGATTCTGATGGCAGTTTATTCTGCATTTCCTAAGTTGACGCCGTTCTCTTGTATGTCAACGATAGCCTCATGAACGGGTAATGCTCCGGTAATGGTGCAAATCACCCGATCCTGTTCCGCGTCGGTCAAGATGAACCCCTCGAGCGCGAGGTTACCGATGACATTGTCGAACGCCAGATCGGGGTCTTGGGGTTTGGGCTGCTCGACCCAGGCTACCTCGAGCAATTGTTGTAACTGACTCGCGTCGACTTGCATCGCATGAATCGATGCCTGAATCATCTCTTGTTGGTTAAGCTTGGACCAATTGAAGGCATACCCATTTTGCTGAGCCAGCTGCTGAATGAATTCCCGCTGGGTTCGACCGTTGCCTTCCCGGAAGGGATGAATGGCATTGATCTCCCCTAGATAAAACCCCGCCCGTTCCAAGAACTCATTCTTACCCAAACCGACCAGATTGGCTTCTTTCTTGAGCCCCTTGAACACACTATTGGCAAACGAGGTCATGTGATCCACGGGGGCAAATAGCGCATCGCCCTTGGAGATATTGACCGTGCGTGGCTGACCTGCCCAGGCAAAGATATCTTGGAATAGCGACTGATGAATGGCTTTGAGGTGTTCGAAATCAAAGGTACCCGTGGCTGGGTCATGATGCCAAGCGGCGGCACGAATCGAGGTGTATGCGCGTTCGGCATTTTCTAGATCGGTGGCCTTGCTGAGCCCAAATTGGTTCACCAGAGTATGGGTGCCTGGCATGACGTAGGGGTCGGTGGTCATTGTGAGATTGCCCTATTTTTACGTACCGAAATGCACTGACTGGGACTATCCCTTTTTCTCGACCGGGGTCTGCCCCGGCGCGTGTGAAATGGTTCAAGGTCATTTGGCACGTGCCAAATGAGATTCGTGGTTTTGTTCACACCCGCGGCTAGTCCGTCTTTTGAAAG
>JAVJHY012044150.1:0-29255 GCA_035593235.1 Phascolosoma agassizii
AAGCGGAACAGGCTGTCTACACCAGACGGACTCTCCCCTTGTATGACGTCGCCGTACTCGGGGTGTCGAACCGATTCATTTGGAAGTGCCCGACGCAACGATTGATCAACCACTACAACCAACAGGTTACCGAGAATCACCTGGATGTTGGTGTGGGCACCGGCTACTTCCTAGATCAATGCCGTTTCCCCTCGGTCGCTCCGCGCGTGGCTTTGATGGACTTGAATTCTGATACGTTGGAGTTCGCCTCCCAACGAATCGCACGCTACCGACCCGAAACGTATCGCCGAAACGTCTTGGAGCCCATTCCCCTGGATGCGAAACCATTCGACTCTGTCGGAATCAACTATCTGCTCCACTGCCTTCCGGGCTCTATTACGTCAAAATCGGTAACCTTCGATCATCTCAAACCGTTGATGAACCCCAACGCCATTGTATTCGGTTCAACCCTGCTGCAGGGTGCCGTTCCACGCAGCTGGTTCGCCAAGCGCGTAATGGGAATCTACAACAAGAAGGGCATCTTTTCGAACCAACGCGATGACCTCAACGGTTTAAAAAGCGCGCTAGGCGAGCGGTTTCAAGACGTCTCTGTTGAAGTCGTAGGTTGTGTTGCGCTGTTTTCGGCTCACGTGTGAAGAGCGAAAATTGGGCACATCTACAAACCAACGAACGACGCCTGGTCCGAGCCTGTCGCAGATTCATGACTCTTCACCGTTTACGGCTGATCGGCGCGGATCAGTAAGTACGCATTGTTGAAGCTCGTACTATTTGCATCAACCACTCCCATCAGATTAAGTTGATACAGCGACGTACCTGCCGCAAAGTCTTTCCATGCGCTTTGAAACACAGAACCCACCTGCACAGCTTGCGACGACATATCGCCGGGAACGATTGGGAACGTTTCGGACGTGCCGTTATGTGCGCGGAGCTGGAAGTCGACAACACCAGCGGTCGAGGCGACTACCCGAACCACAAGCTTGACTTCAATATTGCCCAGCGGGTCATACACCGTTGGTACCAGCGCAGATTCGCAGTTCAGTAGATCAACAACGTTCGTACCTACCGTATTGATCGTGAAGGTGCCACCCCCCTGGAACAACGGAACAACCGAAACACCGACCGATTCACTTGGAGTCGAAATTTGTGACTGAAGTGCGTTGCTGGCAGCGGTCAGGTCCAAGCCCAGTGTGACGAGATCGTTGCTCAACACTACATCCCCGGAGATCCGGTTGGTTTCTTCAGCCATTATCTGCAGTTGTAGCGAATTGGTCGCAGCACCCAGAGTAGACATATTCAAGGTGGCCTTGTCTGTAACCAAGTCGGCCAGATCAGCAACGAGCGTTCCACCACCATCCGTGATCTGTAACTGGGCCCCATTTAGTATCATGCTTGTGTTCACCTCATTCGTCGTATTGTCCGCGTCGGAGATTCCACCCTCCAACGTGGCTGCCATGACGGAATAGGCAACGGTACCGAGAGGCTGGTCGGGCGAAAGCAACTGGGACCCGTTCACACCGTCGTTAAACCAAACGCGCAGTTGGAGTTCGAAGCCGAAGACGTTGTCTGGAATGCCTATCATGTTAACGAGGTTCGTGTCACCGAGCAGCAATGAGTAAAGCCCATTTTCCACCAAGACCGATAGACCTGCTGTGGGCTCGCCACCTCCGACACTGCTTCCATCGTTACTCCAGTGGGTGGTGTCACCAGCCGGGTTTACGAGCGCGAACTTCATGGTTGCGTTACCCGTCCAGTTTGTCCCTTGCACGAGGACCCTTCCTTGATATGGAATTTCGCGCGGCACACTCTGAGCGTTCACCATACTCGGCAGTACCAAGCACACCAACAGTGCGATCCAACTGTACCGTTTCATCATACTTTCTCCATTCTGTATTCGCTTATTCTTTGCAAAACCTATGCTTCGTCTGACGTGGATACCTTCACTCTAGAATCATGCTGTGATGTTTTGACACAGACCACGCCTATTGAGGTGTCGCTTCAATCCGGAAGAAAACAGACTGGGCTCGATCAAATGTACCGGTATGGGTGTTTTCTGGCGAAACACCTGGCACGTCAGCCGCCAAGGTGTTGGTGTCACCATTCACGATGGACCAAAACACATTGTAGTTGCGGTCCGTCACCGTCTGCCATGAAAGGATGTATTGGTTCAGTGAGTTGTACCTGAATGAATGGATGAAGAGCAATGAACTCGAGTCCTGTGGATTTGTACCAGCCTTGAATTCGTTTCTGTTGCTCATGCCATCCAAATCGTCATCCTCATCAGCGTCAAGTGGATTAAGGCGATCCAAGCCGTTATCCGCTTCCCACTGATCCGGAAGTCCGTCTCCATCCGAATCTACCTGTGATGGGTCTGGATCTGGATCTGGATCTGGATCGAAGAGCTGGCCAGCATAACCGTACTTCGCAACATACAACGGCAATGCTGCTGTTGAGGTTCCGACGATCCCACCCACACTTGCATCGACGGTATAATCCGACGAACTCAGGCGATTACCTACCTGGATACGAGTCTCGGCTTGAATCGAATAATCGAGAGATAAGCGGACCTCGGCACGAAGATGACTAATCCCATGAAAGAAAAAAACTGCGATGCTAGCTAGCAACCACGAGATGCGTACAAGCACAACGTGCACCCTCCTTTACCAAATAGCCGGACCCATACGTTACAACCGAATGGAAGGCGCTCTCGACTCTCTCAGCGTCGCGATCGTGTCGGAATACCCACCAATCTTCGCACCGCGTGAAGATAAAAAGACTTTTCCTGTCGCAATAGGACCTTAACAACCATTGAGCATATAGCCGTCCGAAAAAGCAAGTATTTATTCCACGACCATTCCACAATGAGTTGTTTCTTAACATAGATTTTTCGTAAGTCATTGCAGTGCAACGTCTCACCATGTTCTCTTGCCGTCTTATCGTTAGCTCATTTTCTGCCGAGCTTCTTTCCTTTTCTTAAACACAGATGAGGTCCTGCCGCGAAGTGAGCTAAACAGACTCGGCAATGCTCACAGCAGGAAATTTGTAATTCATGCGGGCCAGGGTACAGCCAGCGAATGCCCATTCGCCGCCGGACACCACTCTGGCTGCTTGCCAGCAGCCTGCCTTATCCAGTGTTTAGGTTTCGCCCCCCTTCTCGAGCAATACACCTACGGTTTCTTGAGGCGCTTGTTCTTCCGTGATACACTGGGTCCCAGGATGCTGAAGCGCCACAAACACCCATCGTTCAACATCAAATAGTGGCCCCAAGTTCGACATCAACATGTTTCTACGTGCCCTAGTAGCCTTTCTAGTGCTTCCTGGTATGGCGGCGGGAGTTGTTCCTCTTGCCCTTTCTTTGTTGGATCCATCCCAAGGCGATGGGAACGTATCCGGACTCCTGTTAGTAGGAATCGGATTATCAATTCTCCTGCGGTGTGTGCGAGACTTTTATGTTTCAGGAAAAGGAACTCTAGCACCCTGGTCCCCACCTCAACAACTTGTGATTGTCGGACTCTATCGGCATGTCAGAAATCCGATGTATATCGGCGTTCTGCTCATCTTAGTAGGTTGGATCATCGTGACGGCGTCGCTGATGGTTTTCGGGTATACACTGATTTTGTTTGTAGCTTTCCATGTCAGAGTGATAACTTGTGAAGAGCCTTGGGCTAAAATGACTTTTGGTTCTACGTGGTCAGACTACAAAACAAATGTCCCCAGATGGTTGCCACAACATAGGAGCTACGATCCTGCCAAATCACTTCACACGGATAACCATTCTATGGACGTCAGTGAGCCTTAACCTCGAAGGAAGTGAAGAATCCCCAGATATCGCATAGGGAGTATGACTCATGATCAAGAATGAACAAAAAACTTCTGTTTTGAATGCCGTACATACGGCGAGTGCAAGTTGGAAATCAGCGTTTAATTCCGGTGATGCAGCTGGTTGTGCAAACCAATATGAAAAAAGCGCAGTGATGCATGCGAGGCCTTTTGGCACGTTCACAGGAACCGAGGAAATTCAAGGGTTCTGGCAAGGGCTCATCGGTGATGGTTTTTCTGATGTCGACTACATCGATCCAAAAGTAGAGGTGCTGGATGAAGCAAGTGCGATCCTTACATCCGGTTGGAAAATGAATAAGGCTGCCGGAGTGATCCACAAAGAACTTTGGGTCCTCCAGCCAGATGGTACTGCAAAATTGCGTGAAGATGATTTCGAAGCCAAGAGCTAACAAGGCCCTATGCTCGAACAGATTTCAGCTGCACTCCGAATCAGTACACATATACAGAACCAGAGGACAAACCTTTATCATCATCAGCATGGGAACCAATCATCATATCATGAGGTGAAAGGTCAACACATCGCTTACCGAAAGAGTCATCTGCATTTCCGTCCGACGGAGTCAGCTTATCTTCGATCCAAGATGCGCCATTCTTCGTGAAAAGATATGCTGATCCTGAATTAGAACCATGGTCATCATCGCCATTTGCGCCGACCGCAATGCGATCTCCTTCAACAGCTATGGCAATTCCAAAGAAATCACTTGCAGCACCATCAGAGGCCTTGAGCTTCGCGGCTTGTAGCCATGTGTTTCCATTGAACTCGAAGACATAGACGGCCCCAGAAGACGGGCCATTGTCATCATCGAGGTGGGAGGACACCACAATGCGATCTTCATGAATGGCTACGTCATAGCCGAGCCGATCGTTGGAGGCGACATCGTTGGATTTGAGTTTGGCCGTTTGAGACCAAGAGCTTCCGACACGCTCAAAAACATACGCGGCACCTGAATTGAAGAACGACTGGTCTTCGTAGATGGCTCCAGCAACAACCCTTGCTGCACTTATTGACACAGACAGCCCGAGCAAATCACCGTTTGATCCATCTGATGCGACCAGCTTGTTCGCCTGATACCAACCATCACCTCGCTTTTCAAAAACGTATACGGATCCGGAGTTACTGCCCTTGTCGTCATCATAGCGAGCACCGACAACAATCCACGAATCATCGATAGCGACACTATAACCAAAGTTGTCACCGGCAACACCATCATCGGCAGTGAGTTTGGCCACCTGTACCCATTCTCCATTCTTTCGTTCGAAGACATAGGCTGCACCTGACGCACTTCCGAGCGCGTCGTGTCCAGATGCGCCGACAACAATGGTCGTGCGACTGACGGCAGCGGCAATGCCGAAATAGTCAGAGGCGACTCCGTCATCGGGCAAAAGTTTCGCTACTTTTGTCCATGTCCCATAGTTGCGAACAAAGACGGTCGCTGATCCAGAGTAGCTCCCTTGGTCGTCATCGCCATACGATCCGACAACCATATAGTTGCCATCGATACCACCCGCATAGCCAAAAAAATCGGCATTTTTTCCGTCGGGCGCAACGACTTTTAACTCCGTGTTGAATGAATCTGCGACAAAAGGATCTGTTCCGCGATGAGATTCTTTCACATTGGTTAGCCCATCGGCATCTGGGTCTTCAGCGCCATCCTTTGCGTTCAGAGCGTCAAAGCCTGCAAGTTCCTCAAAACCATCATCCATCCCATCTTGATCACTATCTTCTTCCAATGGATTTGTACCAGCCATATCGAATACATATGCAGAGCCGGACGCACTTCCATTGTCATCGTTATACGGACCACCCACACAAACAAGATCATTGTCCATCGACACGGAAAAGCCAAAATAATCCGTTGCGGCGCGATCAGATGCTTTCAAGAGAGCCACTTCCTGCCAATCTGTTTGATCTCGTTCATAAACATAAAGTGCGCCAGCATTGCTAAAACCAAGATCCTCTCTATAGGCACCAATAGCGATTCTTGCATTGTGGATGGCAACTGCATACCCAAAGTAGTCGCCACTTGAGGCGGTGGAGGCCTTGATCTTTTTCTCCTGGACCCAAGAACCTGAAGCCTCACGCCGAAATACGTAGGCAGATCCCGCATCGGTCCCATTGTCATCGTCTCTCTGCGAGCCCGCGACCACGCGACCTCCGGAAATATCGACATCGTAGCCAAGGAGATCACCTGCGGCCCCATCACTAGCCCACACCTTAGCTACTTGCTGCCAGCCTGCTCCGTTATCCTCGAAGATGTACGCTGATCCTGAAGAGGACCCCTTCACATCTTCTCCGAACGCTCCTACAACAGCACGACGACCATCAATGGCGACAGAGTAGCCAAAGAGGTCATTGGCCGCACCATCATTCGCGAGCAATTTGCCTGCGAAAACCCAAGCATATCCATTGAATTGGTAGATGTAGGCCGATCCCGAATTACTACCTTTATCGTCATCCTTGCTAGCGCCTACAATGATACGGCCTGCAGATACGTCGATCGCGAAGCCCAAGGAATCACCACCACTTCCGTCATGCGCCGTTATTTTCTGCTCCTCTATCCATGCTTCACCCAATCGTTTGAAAATATACACAGAACCAGATGATGTTCCTTTATCGTCATCCAAATACGCCCCCACCATAGCGCGATCCGCACCCAGAGCTACCGATACACCAAAATAGTCGCCAGCAGACGCATCACTCGCCGTGAGCTTTGCGATTTGTTTCCACTCGTGGTGCTCACGCTCAAAAATCGTAGCCGATCCCGATGCACTACCATCGTCGTCACTAAATGGAGATCCAATAATCATCAGGTCATTGTTCACGTAAATAGACCGAGATGCATTATCCCAAGAGGACGCGCCCCTGGGTGCCATTTTCGCCTCTCCAATAAGGGCATACTCCTCTTGATTCTCCAGATCGTCCCCATCGTCGTCATCGTCCGCATCCAACGCACTATCCGCTCTAAGACCTCTGGTTACCTCCCACCCATCGGGGAGGCCATCACTATCGGTATCACGCTTGGTGCTGTCCGACAGTGTGACCAATTCAAGATTGTTTTCAGCGCTATCTGGGAGTGCGTCGCCATCCGTGTCCTTCGCAAGAAAATCCTTTGCAACCGGTGTGGGCTCGGGCCCATCTACTACAAGTGTCGCGACCTGCTGCTGCGTCTCAAAAGAGATCTCAGCTGGTTCTGCCAGCTGTATCCAATAGGCTCCACCCGGCACCATTTTTTGAGGGATGGTGTAATTTCCTCTCGCGCTGTCCCACTCCCAAATGGGAGCGTCGGTCAGTTTCTTGAGCGGGTCCAAAGAGGTTTCATGGGACGGTGCCCCAATCATGTTCCAACCTTCTTTCATGGATGCGCCATAGGCCATCTGCGGACCTGACATCGAGATCTGAGCGTCGGACCGAAAAAAGGCGAAATACCCGACGGCAGGTGTTAGTGGTGAACCGCTGGGGACAATCCCAGGACTTTGGGTCATCGCATCCCAGAACCAAATGAAACCGGCAATGTCCCAATCCTGTACAAGTTCGCTAGCCGTTCTACAATCACTTACATGGGTGGACAACCTTGACCAACCAGAATAGACGTCCACAAACTGATCGACCTGCTCGGTACTAAAATCACAGCTGTCGGGGAACCCATCGCCATCACCATCCTGATGCGTAGCCACCGTGCCATAAACCATAATTTCCTCGAAGTCTGTGAGGCCATCTCCATCTGTGTCTACTTTCAACGGATTGGTTCTATACGCCTGTTCTTGCCCATCCGTGAGGCCATCGAAATCATTGTCGAACACCGCAATAGAGTGATTAAGGTGTTGAGCGTTATTGGCCAAGATAATGTCATCCAAATAAAGATCGATCACGACTGGATTCTGTTTCGTATCGCCTTTTGGACCATCTGGATTGGTGGCAACTACGGGGATCGAAAAATGTCGTCCGAGGACACCTTCAACACCCACATAAGCAACAACAAGCCGATACTGAAGGCCCTCCTCCATCCGCATATGTCGAACTACGCCGCGAGTGACTCCTGATACAGCAGGGTTCTCCCACGAAACCCCGACATCCCTCGAGGAAACACCTCCACCCCACCATCGTATTTCTTGATCCGAGTTATAGTACCACCACACTGTAGGTGCAACACCGTCGTAGGGCACGCTGGCCAGGTCATCCGGTTCTGCGTATCCATGCCCCACCGGAAGAAGCGTAATATTCCCACGATCATCGTTGGTATGATTTGGTTCAGGAACATAGTTTTGATGCGCTCGAATTTGCAACTTAAACCACACCGGGTTCTGGATGTCTTCCGAAGGTGGAATTTCCATTTCAGTCAAGGCTGGTGTGAAAGCCATGGCTGTCGGATAGGTGGGGGGATGGTCTTTAAGAAATTTTTTGTAACCGCTCAACATCACTCCGTCATAGGCATGGTGCGCCCATCCTCTATAAAAACCATTCCTTTGCATGGCGGAATCAATATTCAACCGCATATTCACGACTGTATGAAAGTCCTCGTCTTCCATCGTTGCTAGACCAGACGGCCAGATTTGGTACTCCATAGCCATACGGACTTCGGGAGGATTTGGCATCGTTTGAATATACGCCAACTCAGGTCTAAGGTTGTTCATCAGGTGACCATGGCGATCACTATAGGACATAAACGTAATCCGTTCGAAACGATCAAAAAAATGTTGCCATGCCGGCTTCATGCCATTCACACCATCCGGGTCATCCACCTCAAGGCCGGCATGGTGTCCATCTACTGAGTCATACGCCATCGAAATGTCCCAGTTAAACGGTAAGGAATGCCCATCATAACCATACGATTCTCGAATATCCTTAAATTCACTAATGATTTCAAAAAACCACTCCACACGGTTACTCTCTGTAACTGTAATACCAGGATACAGATCAATCCATGTATCCATTTCAATATCAAAATTAAAACCATCGAATCGGTGCCGAGAATCACTTTGACTGGCCTGGTAATCCATAATGTCAGTAAAGAGGTCAATAGCGTGACTTCGGTTCTGAAAAACCAGATTTGTACGAACATCGTTCGTAGGCATAAGCCATCCAACACGCCCCATGAGTGCTTCGACTTCAATATCTGCATCATGCAAAGCACCGATGGTCGTGGCCCAAGGATCATTTGGATTATAAAGGTTATTCGCCGAATTAACGTGGAGAAAAACACTATCTATATTGTTGCTTCTGCAGAACTGAACGAGTTTGTTACGTTCTTCTCCATCTACAACAACGTCAATATTGCGCCAAACCCACAATGCATCGCCGTAAGCGATATGCGTGGAAAATACAGCAAGAAATGTAACCCCCAACACGAAACCCACTCTATTTAGGCCAAATACAGTGGGGAAAAGACACCAACCCTTCATGTGAACCTCACGATCTAAAACAATCAAACACTACAAGCTCGAATAACGAAATTCACCTCCTCGTGCTTATGATACCAAAATTACAATCTTCGTCAAGAGAGAATCACCAAAAACTAGACCCGCGTTTCGTCGCCAAAGATAAGAATCAATCCTTTTTCCAGGAATAATTAAAAAATTTGCCCCAATGATGGACCTGTTACTGCAGGATTTGGTATGTTTGAAGGAATGGCAATGAGCGAAGTATTATGGACGGTGTATTCCAGTCAGATGCGGAGCTTCCGGAATCCTTTCAGCTAGCTGAGCCAAAGGGCGCTTCCTCTGAAGCACGAGCCTTTCTAACCCGTCTGCAGTACCCCCAGTTTCTTCCCACTGACTTTGGACCGGTTCAACTTGTTGAGACCCATATATCAATCGTCCTGCTTGGTCAAAATCAGGTGCTCAAATTTAAGAAGCCTGCCCAATTTGATTTCCTCGACCATAGAAGTTTTGAGAGACGGGCAACCGCAGTGATAAAGGAAGTCGTTCTTAATAGGCGCATGAGCAACGACATCTACCAAGGAGTTATGGAAGTAACTCGTGACAGAAACGGACAGTGTGCTTCTCGTATCGTCATGAACATGAACGGATATCAGCCAGCCACTGATGTTGACGAGCTCGCAGTACTCATGCGCCGTATGCCGACTCAAGCAAGGCTTGATAAGTTGATTCAAGCGGGATCCGCTCACCTTGTACAACACATAACATCTCTTGCTGAAGCCATTCGAGCGTTTCACAAAACTCACGTTGTTCAGAGCGTTGGAAGTGACAAGTCCACTCCAAACATGTTCGTTGAAACACTTCATCGCCAATGGAACGATAACATTCGGCTCATCCATGAGGCGGACACTTCCCTTCTTTCGGAAGCCATGAAACATGCTGTGGAACTTGTTAAGAACTACGGAGAGGAGTTTTTTGAGCGATTTCGTCAGGTGTTGCTTCGACGTGTCCTCCGGGGCTGTTTCGTGGACGGACATGGTGATTTACGCGCTGAACACATTTATGTTGAAGGCGAGCAGATTTCGGTGATTGATTGTATCGAGTTTAACGATTCATTACGAACGATTGATGTATTGAACGACATAGCCTTTCTTCGCATTGATCTTGACCGTTTAGGGCGACCTGATTTCGCTCAACAGTTTGTGAGCACCTACAACAGGCACCATATGGGGGAGGAAGAGCAGGAACTCCTTGATTTTTACTCGGCCTACCGAGGGATGGTACGAGCAAAGGTTGCTCTGCTTACCATGTGCCAGGCCCGAACAAACGGAGACAAAGCGGCTGCACGTGATTACGCCCACATAAGTATGAGCTATATCGCGCTCACTTGCCGATATGCGCTCGGGATTCACGGTTCATTTCTTATTGGGATTGGCGGCTTGATGGGCGCAGGAAAATCAACCCTCGCTGATTTCTTGTATGGGCTTACAGCAGCACGCCTCTTTCGAAGCGACGAGGTGCGAAAGAACCTTTTTATGTCATCGGACAAAGATAAGTTGATTCCATTTCGAGAAGGAAAATACTCAGAAGAAGCAACGACAGCGACCTACCGAGAACTTTTTAAATGCGCTGAGCCTGCGCTAAAGCAGGGGAATCCAGTTATACTCGACGCATCTTTCTCCCGCACCAAGCAACGCGTTGAAGTCAGGAAGCTTGCGGATCGTTGCAACGTTCCTTGTTTGTTTGTGCATTGTGTTTTAGAAGACAACATTCTTCGAACTCGTCTTCGAAAACGGGAACTTAACGAATCAACGATATCAGATGGTCGTGTCGCCTTGCTCAATAGGCAAAAGGAAATTTTTGAGACTCCTCATGAGTTTTCGCTTGCGCACCTTATTGAAATTGATACGAACTTGGGTATTCAAGCGCAAGCTGAGAAGGTCCTTCAAGCATTGCGTATGATAACAGCTTAGGTCCACGATCAGGAGGTCGAGAAGCGATTCGGCGGGGCCGTTTCCAAACATGCTAGCCCCGTGTCCCACAGGTGACCACTAGAAGCAGGATCGAAGTAAACAGGGAACCCCATGTCTTGACCTGACCCACATCCACTTTGGAGCTTGCACTTCTTGCTTTTATTGGTTACCCATTTATATGGAAGGGTGGTGATAAAAAGATGCCTCTCAAGAAACTGGTCGAATACTTAGATTCCAATGGTGTAAAATTTATTCGCATTCGGCATTCTATTGCTTACACGGCCCAGGAAACAGCGGCGTCTGCACACATTCCTGGGAAGGAGCTGGCGAAGACTGTGATCGTCCAGGTCGACGGAAAAATGGCCATGGCGGTGGTTCCTGCATCGCATCACGTGGATGTCTTCCTGTTGCAAGAAGCTACCGGTACAGAATCGGTCATCCTGGCCACAGAGGACCAGTTTAAGGACCTGTTCCCTGAGAGTGTGACATCGGAGCGATGCCACCGTTTGGCAACCTATATGGCTTGCCCGTGTATGTCTGTAACTCCCTGGCTGAAGACACGGAAATCGCATTCAACGCAGGCTCCCATCATGAGCTGATTCGACTGAGCTACGACGATTTTGCGCGGCTGGTTAAGCCAACCCTAGCGACCTTTTCGACGAAGGGATAGAGAAAGGGCCAGGCAGCTGGCTACGAAGCGTCAGCCAGACGAGTGGGCTGATGAAGTCCACACGCTAAGCACAAGGGTTCTGAAACGAAGCGATTTGCCTCGTCCCGAGAACACCATTCCCGACAAAAATCTTTTCGATCCAACTCGCGGACTACAATCAGCGTAGGTTGACACACCATGAAAGCCATGGTTCTAGAGAGAATGAGGTCTCTGAAACGGGGTGAACCGCCGCTTCGGTATGTCGACGTGCCCGTGCCAGAGCCACAGCAAGACGAAGTCTTAGTCAAGGTCTCTGCCTGTGGGGTGTGCCATACCGAGCTCTATGAGATTGAAGGGCGAACGGCACCTCCCAGGCTCCCAGTCATTCTTGGGCATGAAATTGTTGGTCACGTTGATACGGTCGGCCAAGGCGTGACTACCCTCAAAGCAGGTGGTCGTGTTGGAATCGGTTGGATTCACTCATCTACCGGCACGGAGAATGAAAACGTGAGTCCTGAGTTTCGAGCCACAGGGCGGGACACCAACGGTGGCTATGCCGAATATATGACGGTTCATGAGGATTACGCATACTCTATTCCAGAGATTTTTTCAGATATCCATGCCGCACCGTTACTTTGTGCTGGGAGCGTTGGTTATCGCGCCCTTAAGATCACTGGGATAAGCGATGGGCAGCGTCTTGGACTTACTGGATTTGGTGCATCTGCCCATTTGGTGCTTCAACTCACAAAGCATATCTATCCACGGACAAACGTGTATGTCTTTGCCCGTGATAAGGAAGCTCGCAAATTTGCGTTAGACTTAGGCGCATCATGGACAGGGGATACAACTGAACGAGCACCCGAACAACTACACGCGATCATCGATACTACGCCAGCATGGAGACCCATGGTAGAAGCGTTGGCCAACCTTAAACCAGGTGGTAGGTTGGTGATCAATGCGATCCGTAAGGAAGAGTTCGATAAGGAGGTTTTGCTTAACCTGAGCTACCACGACCACCTTTGGCTGCAAAAAGAAATCAAATCCGTCGCCAACATCACCCACTATGACCTTGCTGAATTTCTTCCTCTTGCAGCTCAAGTTCCATTAGAACCAGAGGTAGAAATCTATTCCCTGGAGGATGCGAACACCGCACTCCTCGAACTCAAATATGGACAAACAAGAAGAGCAAAAGTCCTCTCTATCCACTAACTCATTTTTCGCAAGCCCTACTATCGCCATTCAATCGGGAACCAAGAGTATGACAGATGCATCGCCACCCCTACCTCCGACACAAACGAACACACAAACCAAGAGGAGGAACAACCGCCGTCTCTCTTACGGATGTCTGTTCGTTCTGCTCCTTCTTGTGGCGGTCGTCGCAACCGTTGCCATCACCCTATGGTGGATGGGTCGGCCCGTACCAGCCACGGAACTCACCGAACAAGAAGAAAACATACTCGCCAACAAAGTCGAGTACATTACCGAGGCCAACGAAATCCGCCTTCATTCGATGGACGAGTCAAACAAAATGGACCACCCACGAATGGAAGAGGAGGACGAAGATTTCGTACGCAAACGTGTCGTCTTTTCGGAACGTGAGCTGAACGCCTTGCTTGCGGAGAACATCGATCTAGAAAACACAATTCATGTCACGCTTCGACCCGACACAGTCTTGGCAACATCTACGTTCGAACTGCCGGACTTTGTCCCCCTATTCGGAGGGAAAACCCTACGAACAAAAATCAAGCTTCACATCGAACTGGATGGACAGCAACTCGATATCCGAGTTCAGAAGTTCTCTTTGGGTGGACTACCCTTGCCCAACTCTTGGACCGGAGACCTTATGGGCGAGAATTTGGCAGAAGAGTTTGTGGACCCAGGGCCTTTGAAAGCCTTTGTGGACGGCATTGAAGAGTTTGAAATTCGTGATGGCGAACTTGTGTTTAAGCCAGCGGAGTAATGCTAGCCGCGACCATTTCTCCTGGCACGGCGCGAGATTATGGAGCCAACAACTTCGCTTCCATCACGGCGCGCAAATAGTCACGAATGCCTGAGGAGACGCCAGCCACCAATCGATCGAAGTAATCCGAGCTGCGGATACGTTCCTCCTCTTGCCGGTTCGACAAAAACCCTAACTCCAGCAACACCGCAGGACAAGTTGCATCGCGGAGCACCACAAATCGGGCTTTCTTTAATCCTCGATCTTTCGCGTTCGTCAGCTGCAGGACACGTCTGTGC
Organism: Phascolosoma agassizii; assembly: GCA_035593235.1. Classification (NCBI taxonomy): domain Eukaryota; kingdom Metazoa; phylum Annelida; class Sipuncula; order Phascolosomatiformes; family Phascolosomatidae; genus Phascolosoma; species Phascolosoma agassizii. The sequence continues at coordinate 14,074 of JAVJHY012044150.1, forward strand.
AACATGTGGCCAAGAAGTACATTCGCTCCCTGATGTCGGTTGCCTGGGTAGGTATCATGCTGAAGACGAGCTGTGTTTTGGGACGTGGCCTCCTCGCCTGCGGGCGGCAACACGAAAGTCTCAATGCCGGTTGCATCTCCGTTGGCGGAGGCATTGAAATGAAGACTGACAAACAAATCGGCATGCATGGCACCAGCCACGACACAACGGTTAGATAAAGCAATGAAAGTATCGTCATCGCGGGTGAGCCTTACATGGAAGCCCTCACGCACCAATTGGTCACGTACCAACGTCGCCAACTTGAGTGCGAGTTTCTTCTCCATACTCTCACCGCCTACTGCACCTTGGTCGTTTCCTCCATGCCCAGGATCAAGCACAACGGTTTTGAATCCTTGCTCTCGTAAATAGGCGCCTGGCTTCGCAATCGGTAGTAACTGGTCTACAACATCCGGTTCTGACACAGCCCACGACCGCCAGCTTCGGGTTAATGGACGATGCAACCACAACAAAGAATTCTCGCATTCCACACGTCGACTGTTCTCATAGAAGGTCCACGTTTGGCTCGACCCACGCAGGTGGATAGCTTTCCGTGCAAAGTCGGCCTCTAGCTCCATATCAAAGGCCCTGGCCAGGTTCTTTAGCTTCACGACATTTCCATGCCTGGTGGAGGTCACATGGATCCCACGGCGCTGCATGGCCTGAGTCGGCGCCATACCCAACAAAACGAGTAGGCACAACACGGACGACAAATGATTTGAACGATTCATGACAAGACAGACATCTCCTATGGGTCTAACGACGGGAAGACGAGGCGGATTGTGAGGGACACCGCAACCCCGATCAACTGCCGAATCTAGGTTTACCAATCCACGAATGTCGTCTATATAAGGACGGTGATGTCGTCTATCTGCGCCCTGTTTGGTGCCCGGCGTGCGAAACACAACTACAGGAGTACACCCTACTATGGCCGAAGTTCGTCTGGAAGATGCGCCGCGAAAAGCGCGGGACCTGTTCGAGAAAGGTTTCGCCGCCATGGAGCGCAACAATCTGGAGTATGCCATCGATATGTTTCTGTCGGTGCTGGACTTCGAACCTCGCTTACTGCAGGCACGCAAGTTCCTGCGGGCGGCAGAAATCAAAAAGTTCAAGGAACGAGGCGGAGGAGCCATGGCCCACACGATGTCGAGCATTTCCGGGTTCGGAACGGTCCTGTCCGCCAAGAGGCTGATCAAAAAGACACCCCTAAATGCACTCAAGGCGACGGAAAAACTCCTCCGAAAAGATCCATTAAATCAACAATTCATCATGCTCCTGGCGGACACCGCCGAAGCAGCCGACATGCCGGAAGTGGCCATTCAGACCCTGACGGTTGCGAAAGAACATGATCCAGAGAATGTCAGGATTCTGGAACGACTCGGCGAATTTCTTGTGCAAACCAACAGCACCAAAATGGCGCAACAGGTCTATGAAGAGCTCCTTGGCCTACAGCCAAACGACCCGAAAACAGTCAAGAAATACAAAGACGTCACAGCCCTCCACAGCATGAACAAGGATGGGTGGGAAGACGACGACAAGGAAGACTTTCGCCACTTACTCAAGGACAAGGCGGAAGCGGCCTTGTTGGAGCAAGAAGGGAAAGCTGTCAAAACATCCAAAGACGTCGACTCCTTGATCGAAAACGCCAAGGCCAAGGTGGAAAAAGAGCCGAGTAACGTGAACTATATTCGGGCACTCGCAGACCTCTATGTGCGTGCAGAAAATCTCGAAGCAGCTGCGTCAACCTTGGAGACGGCTCAGCAGGTGACCGGCGGTGGAGACCCACAGATCGATAGAATGCTTAGCGACATTCACGTGAAAAGCTTCGAACTGGACATCCAAGACCTTCTCAACTGCGGCAAAGAGGCAGAAGCTCGTGCCAAACAATCAAAACTAGACGCATTTCGCTTACAGGACGCGAAAGACCGGGTGTCGCGCTACCCTAACGACCTACAATTCAAATATGACCTGGGTATTCTGCTTTTCGAGTCCGGTGACATCACCGATGCCATTCAGCAATTCCAACGTGCACAACGTAACCCACAACGTCGTATTACAGCTCTTTACTACCTTGCGTTGTGCTTTAAGAGCAAGGGTCAGTTCGACATCGCTCGTGAACAATTGGAGATAGCCCTGTCCGAACTTCCCTCCATGAACAACACAAAAAAGGACGTCCTATACGAGCTTGGCGAACTGTCCGAATCATTGGAAGATCGTGACGGAGCACTGGCTTATTACAAACAGATTTACGCCGTCGATATTGGCTACAAGAACATCGCGGAAAAGATCGAACAGTCGTACGAATCCAGTGCTTGAGAGGACACGTGTTAGTTTGTCGCTTTGTCTCGTCCTGGCCACAGGCTGCAGCGATCGGACATCGTATGATTCAGGCCATGTTCCATCGAACGCTAGAGGCAACCTGTACCCAGGCACGTTCACGGTTTTTTCGTACCATCTTGATGAGGCTGCAACCAAACACAAGTTGCCACGTGACGTTCTTACGACGATGACAGAAGAAGTTCCCGACGTGCTCGCCATCCAAGGTGCGGGCGACGTAGAAGGGTTGGCAGACTTTCAAGCTACCCTCCGCTCTGAGGGTCTGGCCTACCCACATCAACGATTCTTGCGGGTCGGGACAGCCAACCGTGGTCTAGCTGTGCTGAGCAAGCATCCCATTGTACTGCACAACATGCGCACGAACGATACCTATAGAATCCGGGGAACCCTCTGCAAAGTGCAACGGGGTTTCCTGGATGTGTCCATGGTCATCGACTCGACCTTTCTGTTGCGCCTGTTCGTCGCCGACTTAGTTGGCAAGGAATATCATCCTCTCGGTCAGGCGGAGATGAGACGCAACGAGGCTCGACTACTCGCGCAACACGTGCGACGTGCTTTGAAGGATCAACCCGATCAACACATTCTCGTCGCCTGCTCACTCGGCGATATCCGCGGTTCTTCTGCTTTTCGTCATCTTACATCAAACAAAAACAATAGTACCTTGCTCTGCCTTGCTCCCAAAGACGCACAAGGTAACGGTTGGACCTTTTACGCTGGTGATGACGATGGCTATGTGATCCACGACTTTCTCTTCGTCAGCCACGCATTGGAACAACGTGTAGACCACGCCATGACACGTATCGTAGATGAGGTGGGGATGAACACAAACTCATCCTATCGTCCCTTGTTGACGAGGATTCGGCACAAAGAGGCACCACCGGATTGACAACCTGATTCATTGTTCCTATCTTCAAATATGAGCTATTGCTCGTATTACGGCGCTGTGACCTAGGAGAGTTTAAGGATATGAGTGAATCTCAGCGGCTAGTTATCGTGGATGGCGTACGTACGCCATTCTGCAAGATGGGTTCCTCCTTTGCTGAGTTGGGGGCGGATGAACTGGGCTTCTATGCCGTGAGAGCCCTACTCGCAAAAACTGCTCTTGATCCCGGCCTCATCGAAGAAGTCATCTTTGGTTGTGTAGGCCAACCGGTGGATGCCGCTAACGTCTCACGTGTCATCGCACTGCGCGCTGGCATCCCCGAACATGTTCCTGCCATCACGGTGCATCGCAACTGTGCGTCAGGTTGCGAAGCGATCACCCAAGCTTATGAAAAAATGTGTGCTGGTCGCGGTGAAATCTTTCTCGTCGGTGGTGCAGAAAGCATGTCACAGTACCCTTTGTTCTATCCTTACGAAACGGCAGCCAAGCTTGGCCGACTGTTCAAAGCGAAGAACCGGAGACAAAAGCTCTCCTCGATCTTGTCATTCCGCCCTTCCGATTTGAAACCGCGTATTGGACTGTTCCTAGGCCTAACGGATCCTTTTTGCGCTTTAAACATGGGGCAAACCGCGGAGTTGGTTGGACGCGAAAGCGGCATCACCCGCGACATGCAGGACGAGTTTGCTTTGCAGTCGCATCAGAAAGCTGTGGCTGCGAAAGAACGGTTCTCTGAAGAAATTGAACCGACCTTCGTACCGCCGCGCTTCAAAGAACCGGTTGAATCCGATATCGGCCCTCGCAAAGAACAATCGATGGAAGCACTGCGCAAGTTACGGCCCGCGTTCGAAAAGGTGTCCGGTACCGTAACCGCGGGAAATGCTTCACAGATCACAGACGGAGCCGTTGCCTTGCTCGTCATGAGCGAACGCAAAGCGGTTGAGCTTGGCTATGAACCTCTTGGCGTGTTGACCGGTTACAGTTATGCTGCTTGCGACCCGGCGCGGATGGGCCTTGGCCCTGTCTACGCCATAGCAAAAGCTCAGGAACGAACCGGGCTAGGATTGAAAGATGCAGACCTCATCGAAATCAACGAGGCTTTTGCCGCTCAGGTGCTCGCTTGTATCGACAAGGCTGCGTCCGACGAGTTTGGGTGCCGTCACCTTAACCGTGACGTTGCACTGGGTGAAATTCCAAAAGAAAAACTCAACGTAAACGGAGGCGCCATCGCGCTCGGACATCCTGTAGGGGCTACAGGGGCCAGACTCGTCTTAACAACATTGAGAGAACTGCAACGACGCAACGATAAGCGAGGGTTGGTTTCCTTGTGCGTTGGTGGTGGTCAAGGAGCAGCACTTTGGTTGGAGAGAGTTGGACTATGAACATTCGCCGCGAAGAATTGACGGGCGGGATACAGCACCTGATCTTCGACCAACAGGGTTCAAGAGCCAACGTCTTTGGCCGCACCACGTTGGAGGAGTTGAACAACCACATTGACGACATTGAGGACATGTCCGGAGTCAAAGGGCTAGTCTTCAGTAGTGCCAAGAAGAGCATCTTTATCGCAGGAGCAGACATCAAGGAGTTACTCGCTGCGGACTTGTCTGCTGATGCGATGCGAGACCTCGTGCGATTTGGTCAGGACATCTTCAACAAGATTGCCTGTCTTTCCTGTCCCACCGTCGCAGCCATTCATGGCGCAGCCATGGGCGGAGGCTGTGAGATCAGTCTGGCCTGCGACTATCGCATTGCATCGGATCACCGCTCCACGAAGATTGGTCTGCCAGAAACGCAACTCGGAATCCTGCCGGCCTGGGGCGGCTCCACACGCCTGCCTCGTTTGATCGGTTTGAGCCAGGCGCTCTATGTCATTCTTGATGGAAAACGATTGGCGGCCAAAAAAGCACGTCGCATCGGATTGGTAGACGCGGTTGTGCCCCAGGAGCATCTGCTGCGCGTGGCCGAAATCTACGTCGCAAAAGGGAAAGCAAAACGCAAAACACATTGGGAAACAAACAACGGTTTCTCACGAGCGGTGATTCGTCACCAAGCAGAAAAAAAAGTGGCCAAAAAAACACATGGCCATTATCCCGCCGTACCTAGAGCACTGGACGTTGTGGTTGAGGGGTTGAGCAAAACGGAATCGGAGTCCATGGCCATGGAAGTCGACGCAATCGTTGACTTGGTGCAGACCGATGTTTGCAAAAATCTGGTGCGGGTATTTTTCCTAACCGAACGTTCCAAGCACTTCCACGTCGACTTGCCCGACGGGACAGAGCCGGATCAACGACCAACGGATCATGTGACCGTGGTCGGTGCTGGCGTCATGGGTGCTGGTATCGCACAATGGGCTAGTGCGCGCGGCCAAAAGGTGATTTTGAAAGACGTTAACCACGAAGCGTTGAACAAAGGCATGCAAACTATCAGTAAGGTGTATGCTGAAGCCGCGAAGCGGCGCATCTTCACGAAAGCGGAAGCTCAGCGCGGCATGGATCGCGTGTACGCCACGGCCCACAACATCTCTTTGAAGCGTACCGATCTCGTGATCGAAGCCGCGACCGAGAACATGGAGCTGAAAAAGAAAATCTTTCAAGGCCTGGCTGAGCAGGTGCACGAGGACACGTTGCTCGCCTCAAACACGTCCGGCCTCTCCATCACGGAGCTGTCGGAATCTGTGCTCAACCCAGCGCGGGTCGTTGGCATCCACTTCTTCAATCCCGTGAACCGTATGCAGTTGGTCGAGGTCGTCCAAGGCGAAACTACGTCCCTTGCCACCTTGGACCGAGTCGTACGGTATGTGCAGAAGATCGGCAAGTTGCCGGTGGTTGTCAAAGACAGTCCCGGTTTCGTGGTTAATCGAATTCTCATGCCCTACCTCATCGAAGCAGGTCACTTGTTTGAACAAGGTGCGGATTTGCGCGAACTGGATGCGGCCATGGTTGATTTCGGCATGCCAATGGGGCCGATGCGTTTGATGGACGAAGTGGGCATCGACGTCTGTAAACATGTGGCCCAACACTTCGGAGATTCGTTTGGCGAACGCATGCCCGTTTCAGATCTTCTCAACAAGGCCGTAGAAAAGAATTTGCTGGGGCGGAAAAACGGAAAGGGATTCTATTGTTACCCGAAGAAGAAAAAATCGTGGTTCTTCCGATTTCTCCAAAGGAGTAAGCCACGTCCAAACCGTTCTGCAAAAGCACTTGTATCCTCGCGGAGCATGGCCAACTCCGAACGAAAGCAACTTCACAAACGTATGGTTCTACTCATGATAAACGAAGCGGCGCGCTGCCTGGAAGAAGAGCTCGTAGCTGGCCCAGAAGACATCGACTTTGCGATGATTTTTGGTACCGGTTTCGCTCCGTTTCTTGGGGGGCCTCTGCGATACGCGGACGACCTAGGTGCCCGCCAAATTGTGGAGGACTTGCAGTCTTTGGAGAAATCGGGAGGAGCACAATTTTCCCCTTGTGATTTGCTGCTATCGATGGCGGAAGCCAACAAGACGTTTTATGCCTCAGCGAAGGAACGAAGTCATGATTGAAGAACAGGTGTTGGAACCAGAAAAAAAGAACGAACAGGCTGAAGATGAGTTAATCATCGACACCTCACGCATGTCGGATGGCAAACGTCAGGCCCTCGAGTTGGCCGAAGAATCTCGTGACACGGTGTGGCGTTACCCCACGTTCGCCGGAAAACTCTTCATGGGAAAACTTCCGTGGGAGTTGTTGTATCCCTACCCTCTTCAATCCGACGAGGACCGCACAAAGGGCGAAGTATTCTTGGAACAATTGGAAGCGCTCCTGCGCGACAAAGTGGACCCAGACGCCATTGACCGTGAAGGCGAGATTCCCGACGATGTGCTAGAAGCCTTGGCCGACATGGGTGCGTTCGGCATCAAGATTCCAACCGAGTATGGCGGGCTGGGCCTGTCCCAGGCCAATTACTGTCGCGCTGCCATTCTGTTGGGAAGCTATTGTGCAAATCTTACGGCATTGCTTTCGGCACATCAATCGATCGGCATTCCCCAACCTTTGTTGTTGTTCGGAACCGACGAGCAAAAGCAGGCCTATTTACCACGGATTGCGAAGGGCATGATTTCTGCATTCGCACTTACGGAGGAGAGCGTCGGTTCCGACCCGGCTAAGATGGAGACGATCGCCGAGCCGACCGAGGACGGCGAGCATTTCGTCATCAATGGAAAGAAACTGTGGTGCACGAATGGTACCAAGGCAGGGGCCATTGTGGTCATGGCCAAAACTCCGTCGATCCAAGTGAAGGGTCGAGAAAAGCGTCAGATCACAGCATTCCTCGTGGACATGGACATGCCCGGCGTGAACATTCTTCATCGCTGTCGATTCATGGGATTGAAGTCGTTGTACAACGCGGTGATTGAATTTGAAAATGTGCGGGTGCCACGCAAGAACATTATCATGGCCGAAGGCAAAGGGTTGCGGGTGGCTCTTACGACACTAAACACAGGGCGGCTCACCTTACCCGCCGGTTGTTTGGGTGGTGCCAAACGTGCGTTAGAGATCGCACGCAAATGGTCCAGTGAGCGTGAACAGTGGGGCTGCAAGATTGGGCGGCATTCCGCGATTGCGGACAAGGTTGCCAAATTCGCATCGAACGTGTTTGCGATGGAATCAATGACCATGGCCACGGCAGCGCTGGTGGATCGAAAAGAGACGGATATACGTATCGAAGCCGCGATGTGCAAAATGTGGGTGTCGGAAGCGAGCTGGCATATGGTGGATGAGACCATGCAAATTCGTGGCGGACGCGGGTATGAAACCGCGGATTCGCTGAAAGCCCGTGGCGCGGACCCGATCCCGGTGGAACGCATGATGCGGGATATGAAGATCAACATGATTTTTGAAGGCTCGAGTGAAATCATGCGATTGTTTATTGCACGTGAAGCACTCGACCCTCACCTAAAGATTGGAGCGGCTGCCATGAACTCTAAGCTCCCATTCAAAGAACTTATGAGGGCACGAGGCAAAGCGTTTGGCTTCTATGCCAAATGGTATCCACGCCAGTTCTTCCCGACCAACGGAAAAGCGATTCGCGGCATGGATCTGATGTTAAGGCCCCATGCAACCTATGCCGCAAAAACAAGTCGACGACTGGCCCGTGCCATGTTTCACGCCATGGTAAAGCACGGCCCCAAACTCGAGTCTAAAGGGATGACACTGGGTCGGCTCGTAGACATTGGAACAGAAATCTTCGCCATAGCCACCACCGTATCCCGTGCTGATGCGTTGATCAAGAAAGGTCACGACAAGAAGAAGATGCGGTTGTTGGTGAAACACTTTGTGCGCGATTCCAGGCTTCGCATCGACGCCCATTTTCGCGGCCTAAGGAAAAACACAGACGGTCTCGGCTACAAGTTTTCTGGTCAGGTGCTAGACGACACGTACACGTGGCTGGAAGACGGCATAGTAGGTTAAGCCACAACCTCTTGGGCATCTACTGTATGGCTGGAACGACATCTTCGACGCAAAGACAGATCGCCTCAATCCACGCAAGGGATCGTACCTTTTTGGGGCTCGCGGTTCACAAGAACAACTTCGACAACTGCCGCTTGTTTTGGCCAGCATTCAACTTCCTTTCCTCCTTGTGTTCGCGTGGCTGGTTGGACCCAAGGCATGGCTATGGATCCTCGCAATCGTTTGTGCAAACAGTTTGTATAACGGGGTTGGTGGCGGACTGAAGCAGGTTCCCGTTCTGGATCTGCTCAACCAGGTGGGGTACTTGCTGGTATTTGTGTTCAGTAGTTGGCTCAATCAAGTTCCTCAACTTCCGTGGCAGACCTTTCTTTTTGGCGCACTGTTCGCGATGCATTCCCATCTGTTTGGACAGATTATGGATTTGGAATCTGACCGATCAGCCGGGCGCCATACCACCGCCGTTCAGATTGGACGTGTAGCCTCCAAATGCGGAATCGCAATCTTCCTGTTTGTAGAGGCTCTCGTCGTGTCGTCTTGGTTCACGAATACCGTACTCTCCGGGTTTCTGACCGCGAGTGCTGTCTGGTTCCTTGTCGATGCGTTGGTTTTCTATCGCGACAATAGCTATCCCACATGGATGATGAGACTATTTCTGTTGTTTTGGAACATGATTGCGTTGTTGAGCATGGTTTGGATGTGGCGATCCGCCACGTTCATCCATGTCTTGCCATCGTGAAGTGAATTTCCGACTGGCCAAAATTCGTCGTACATAGTCCTTGCATAGCCAGTGTCCGTAAAAGAGTATCTGAAGAATACGGGCACCTAACCAAAAGAAATCAGTATGGCTGGGAAACGAACATCCAAAAAAAAATCGACCAAGAAGACGCGTACAGCGAACAAAGCCACTGTGTCGAAAAGCAAGGCCACGGCGAAGAATAGGTCAAAAACTTCAGCCGCAAAAAGATCAACCAAACCCGCCAATACGAAGAACTCACCAAGCCTGAAAAAGGCTCAAGCTGAAATCAACAAAGCACAGCAAACGGTGCTGCAGCAGGTCGTGCAGGCCCAACAGGCCGCCATGGAAGCTGTTCAAGGGAGCCTGACCGCAACGAGTGGCTCTCTCCTTGCCACCATGGGCGGCGTGACCCATGTCGGATCTGTTACCGACACTGGGGGGAACGAATCCGTTGCGAAAGCAATGGTAGCTGCGGAACAGGCCATTCACGATGCACTGCAGAATGTGAATAAAACCGTGGCTGCGGCACAGGAATCGTCATTGGCCGCATCCCAAGAGATTCTGGATCAGGCGGCACATCAACCCAATCGTCCGAAGAAAAAAGCCAAGCAGGCTGCGAATAAGAAAAAACCGGCGTCCTCATGAGTCCACCTTTTGATTCCAACTAACCCATACCCGGAGAAAAAAACACCATGGCCTTTCCAACTGCAGTGAACAGTCAGATTACCGATTCCGTTTCGCAGGCAAACACCCAAGTGCTGAGCTCAGCCCCAGCCATCGCCATGGGCAACGTTTACCAGGCAAGCGCTCAAGCACTTTCCATCGCGGCTCATAATGCCACGCAGGCACAGCAACAACATCACGTTACCGCGCAGGCCGCCACCACGCGATGCGTCGTGGCCCTCCTTGGCAGCGCACCAGGCAAATAGACTTCATCCCAGCAACTTAAATCCAGGAGCAGCAAAACATGGCCTTTCCAACCTCAGTCAACAGTCAAATCACCGATACAGTGACCCAGGGGAACCTGATCATTCTGGGGTTGGCGCCGGCGCAAGCTGTAGGAAACCTCCTGCAGGTCGCCTCCCAAACAGCAGCACTCAGTATGCAAAACGCTGTCTCAAACCAGCAAATGATGAACCAGGTGACTACGGCGATCGTAACCAGGTGCGTTTCCAATCTAACCAGTGGTGGGTCCGAGGATCCATCCACCGCAAAAATTTAAAGAGCCTCGCCCATGCCAGCTGAATCCGATACCACCCATTCCATCAACAGCCAGATTCTCGATGCACTTCAACAGACCAGCGCAACCCTCGCTGCGAGTGAGAAAGATGTCAGAAAAGCCGTTACGTTCCAGGTGACAGCACAAGCCGTGGGTATGGCCATGCAGGATGCAGTGGCCCACCAGCAAAGAATGAATACTCTGCGCAATGCGATCACCGCAGCTACGGCAAAACTGATCCTTGATGCCGATTCCGCACATGCTCTTGAGGCAGCGGAAAGCGCATATAAACTCATACTACAGATTAGCGAAACCAGTGACATCAGCAAAACACTTGCCGAACTCCGCGAACTCATGAAGGAAGTGGAGAAGGATTTGGATCGATAAGTCTGCCCGAATCAATCCCGTTCCCATTGTAATGATCGTTCACTTGTTTTGCATCAGGCGGTTTGGGTCAACAACCGCTCCACAATCCCCTGGCTGATCGCGGTTCACTCCTCAATCCGCACGACGTACACGCTGGGAGCGCCACTGATGTCAATGTCTGCCTCATAGATACCACGCCCCGTTTCAGTGATCAGGCTTCGGGGAGTTACATCTGTGAAAGGTATCAGATCGCTCGAGCTGCCGACATTCCAGTCTGCATAGAATGCCGGGCCTGTGAATTCGACCGTGAACGTATCGTCCTCAAGGCTGGCCTCGCGGATAGAGATAGCTGGGAAAACGCATCCGGGAACGCTTCCGAGCAAGTTGGTGATCTGGCCTGCCAACATCGTTTGCATCGGTTCGGCACCCGCAAGGGTGGCATTGGCAATATTGCCGGGGCACAGGACGGACCACATCCTCTCATAATCCGACACATAAGCCATGTCGCCGCCAACACCGTTCCTTATGGTCCCGACCTCGGTGAAATCAGAGCCATTGACGTGTGTCAGGAACGTACAGTTTAGGGAGGCATTTGCCTGAAGAAGGATCGTTCCTGTTCCGGGAGAATCCGTTTCCGCCCACCCAGCGGTAACCTGGATTAACGGGAACGGTTCCGGCTGGTTGCCGCCACTGGTCACATTGTGAATCATGTTGCCCACGCATACGCAAGCGTCCTGATCATTGTCGTTGTACCAGGCATAGTCGTTGTGTGAGTGGTCGAACGAATCGTAGATGTAGTTGTAGCTGAATGTATTTGTTCGTTCTTTTTGAACACCGCTGATGTAGCAGGCCTTCCCGTTGAAAAAGACGCCCTGGCCTTCGTCTACGTCGATAAAGGCGTTTTCTTCAATCACATTGTCGTAGTTGTAAATGAAAGCCATCGCTGGTTCGGTTGCCTCCTCCGGTTCCTCTGCATCCTGGATGAACGATATGACGTTTGAACCGACCTGATAAAAGTGAAACTCCCGGCCAAGATAGGGCCCGACACCCACTTCTTCAGCATAGGCGACCAGCATGATCTGCCGCAGTCCAACGACCGCCATTGCCGTAAAATACGTATTGGCAAAGTAGTTGCGGTAGACATGGTTGGAGCTGCTCTGATCGAGGATGAGAGCGGGGGAGGCCCACTTTTCCATGCCGGTTCTCTCGAAGTGATTGTTCCAGATTCTGTTGTTCTTGTTGACGTCACCGTATCCGAGACCTCGGCCAATGAAGCAGGCACCGTTGCGCCCGAGGAATTCCAAAAGATTGTTTTCCACAAGGATGTTCTGGCCGTGACGGTCCACGCGAAGGCCTGTGCCACCACTCCTCGCAAAGGTACAATTCCGGACCGTAATATCGGAGACATTGCGCAGGCGCAGAAGCGCGTCGGGCTTGTCAACAACCGCCCAGTCATGCTGGGAAGTGACCTCCGCCGAGCGTGCATTGACCGGCTCCGTCGGGATCATCGTGTAGAAATCACCGCCCGTAAAGGTGAGGCCGTCGAAGACAAGGTGGGAAACAGGGTCGGAGGCGAGAGCACTGTTGCCGTCGGCAGTGCCTTCATCGACACGCACCAGTTCGGTTAGCAACGGAACGAAGATATCGTTGGTACCGCTACTGGGATAGAGGTAGATGGTGTTGTCAAGGCACGCCCATTCGCCCACCTGGTCGATGCCTTCTAGGCTGTTCATCACCCAGGCTGTCGGCATGGCTTCGTTCTGATCCCAGCGCATATCGAAACATGCTGGTATGGTCGTGAAGATCCTGCGGTTCATTGTGTCGATCGACTCGATCGGGAGGATCTCCATATTCCAGCCCAGGACAGTTTCCTTGAGATCATATTGCGTAGCCTGTGACACATTCGGGGGAACGAAACCAACAGGGTACTGGATATTTTTCCGGTCCGGCTGCGTAGCCGGAAGGTCCCAGTTACATTCCACACAACCATTGTCCTCACCCCCGGCGACCTCCGATGTATTGAACAATACGGTGGCGGAGCGGGGCATCCAATCTTCGCTCGCGTCCTGCAGATACCGGACATGACCGGCCCCCATCGGCAGCGGGGCGCTCACGATGTTTACATCATGGTTGGTCCACCCGGTGACCTGCATCAGCGATGAAATCACGGGCGTCTCATTCGGGAAGGCCCGATAGGTGATGATTTGGTTCGCCGTACCTGAATCTTCGGTGCCGAACACAACGGTGTTCGTCAGGGTATAGGTTCCCCCGCGAAGAAAGACAGTGATGTGCCCGGTCCCGTCGAGCAACGGTCGGATATTGTCACGAGCATTGAATACAGACGGTGCCGAAAAAACGAGCAGGTGCACCTACTTTTTCGTAACTTCCCCTGCGCCAAATGATTCATGCAAAGCGCCGCAAGCAACCGTTGAACCGTGACTCAAATTTAGCTTTGCACACATGTCCACAGTTGTACACTACACGCTCTTTCTATTCATCGGAGTACGCCCATGATAGTTGCTGTAGTCGTGTGTCTCGTTTTCGTCCTTGTTGCTATTATCGTGACCAGGCCGAGTGCCACCCCGATAGGTCATCCTGTACATCCTCGTGACGCTACACATGATCAACCTAGGTCGGGAGGAGAAGTGTCTGGGCCCGACCCACTGGCACAGCCCCATGTCGAAGGAGAAGAGCCGCTATGGATGAACGAAGTTCGGAGTGCATTGGCAAATGGTCAGAAAATCCAAGCGATCAAATTGTATCGTAAAGCTACGGGAGCCGGTCTTCGCGAGGCCAAAGACGCAGTGGAAAACATCTCGAACTAGCCCGCAACTCTCACACTTTTTCGTAGCGAAACTCCGGAGAGTGCCACCAGCACGGGATGAATCGGCGGAACGCCGGTGACGACGTGTAGACACACTGCGAACTGGCGATTTGCCGATTCATCCTGTGCTGGCGGTGCTATACGGAGTTGCAGCAGAAAAAGTGTGAGAGTTGCGGGCTGGCCCGCATACCACGAACCGCGCAAAAACAGATAGGGACAGAACCCAACGACTTTCACCGAGTGGGTTCTATAGTCGAATGTTCTCCGGCAAGACAGTGAAGCAACCGATGGTCATGGCCCAAGCGTGATCAAAGCGGAGCCGTTTCAATTCATGCCCCGGCCCCCATGTGTCCGAGTAGAGTACTTCATCCGTTTTCCTGTTGTATCCAATGATCATGCGCAGGTGTCCACCAACCCCGCCACCTTCAACACTCGGCTCCTCAGCAAACTTTCCGACGAGGACCGACCATGCAAGCGGAATGCCGCCTTGCACCTGCGTCACAATTGTGGATTTGAAACTCTCATAAGCGCTTTTTCGTCTCACTCTTGATTCGACCAACAAATCGGCATCCATCTCGCGAATGACGTCGCTCCAATAGAGGCCCGTCCCCTCTCTGATCTTTCGTTTCTTCGCCTTCTTTGCCAACCGATTGTAGTCTTTCAGTAGTTTCTTGAAGTCATTCTGCCCAAACTGCTGATGCACTCTCACACGAAGCCCAACCCGTTTGGCGCTGGATCGCAAGACGCGAATCATCGTTTCCGGATCGGTGCCGAGACTGGACGACGTGTCCGCGTCCTGCGCAAGCTCGTGCTGGTCGAAATCACGTCCATAGTACTGCATCAAACGCTCCATCGTAGCCACAGCACAATAGCCCTTCTCCCCTTGATCCACCATTGGAATCGCTGGAATGTAGACGTCACCATCGCCCAGCCGAGCTACACGCTGTCGTAAGTCAAATACGGTGATTGTTCCATGCTGCTTCTTGACGGCAACGGGCCGTTTTCGTGGATCGTCGTTCGGATTGAATGGAACAGCGCGCAAACGAACGAACTCAGGGCGAAAGTCGCTCGATCCGCGATTGGGTGTATAGCTGTACACCAAATCGAGCCGGTGCCTTCTTTTCACCCACGCCCACCGCATGCGGGACGTGGAGCGTTTACGACTCCGATCCAGAATCCGAACATGCTGGCTGCCAGCCCAGGTATCCAACGATGTACAGATCGACTTCACTAGGCGATCGATGTCACGCTTTGACATGTCGCCTGCATCGCCCCGATTGTAGGTAAGCGTCCGTGGAGTCACCTCATTGACGTCGACCCATAGGGGACATAACCCTGGT
>JAVJHY012045211.1:0-29248 GCA_035593235.1 Phascolosoma agassizii
TTGACAACGCGAGCACCGTAATGACAAACGCTATGAGGCATGCGCGACGAACTGAGGATAAGGATACGCAATAGTATCTACATTACTCACAGATTCCTAAAATCCATGGGAGCACGATTAAAAAACGTTAGAAACTCAGGCCTCTCGAGCAGGCTAGTTTCGCTTAAAAAGATATGCTTGCCCTACAGCCCAGGCCGACATAAGACTAGTGTCTTGTCTCAATACTCTTACGGAAATACGTTGTGTAATTCCATACAAAGCCGCGTAGCTTTTTACATCGCGAAAAAACTGCTGCGACTTCCTGACCTTTAAAACATTAGACCTAATAATAATAGCAGCATCGGTTTTAATGTATTTACTAACATCAATCGCAATATCCGGAGCGTATATATTTCGCTTTATTCCGCGGGGATAAAACACATCTCCATGCAGCATAGTATACGTATCTGGAGTAAAAGCTGCCCTGGCAACTCGTTCGGGATACAACATAACAAACCTATTCACAAAGTCCCCACCTGCACCGTGACCAAAGAAAAACATCTCTCTTGTTTCAAGGTCCGCGTCAAGAGTGAGATGTTGAATCATACCAAGTAGTAGCTTGTCAGCTCGTTTCCCTCGATAATTTAAATTCTCATATTGAGGAAATCGGATATCATCAAAAAATGGCACTAACACAGCCATGCTACGTGCCTTCGCTGCCGATTTACACAACCGGAAAAGATTTTGAGCCATTAAGTCATCATCATGTATACAGATCAGAAGCTTATGTTTTGGACTTAAGGATGAACGATACGAGGGAACATAGAAGGAATAAGCTGTTCCTTGATAGTACCTCACAACATCGATGCCTTTTGGAATCTTTCGGTCAGTTCTATCCCAATTTACTCCACGAGCTGCAATCAACAACGCCCATCGAATTGCCTTGCGTATCGTCGGATACTCAGTTGTATTAAAAATCGTTTGAAGCGCGTATCTAGCCCTACTCGTTCCGATACGCCCAAGCGCAGACGCTGCTGCTTGCCTAGCTTCTAAATCCGGATAACGACTAAGTATTTGAGAAAGCAAAGCAACTACGTGACTGTGCTTTATGTAACCAAGCGACCTGATTGCAGCTAAGCGCACAGGTCTCGTTCCATGGTCAATTTCAAACTTAAGCGCCTTAACCGCCCTGTCATCTGATAGCTGGCCTAGAATTTCGGCAAGAGTTTCTTCAGCCTCTGGACTTCCACCTTCAGTGAGTGCCTGAACTAGTTCACTCATATCACGCTTATCTACTGTTTTTTTAAGCGCAAAACCAGCTTCTAGTACTTTCTCTTTGTTTCCTCCCAGTAACCGCTTGATAAGGCGTTTTACAAGAACTGCATGTTTCCTGTTATCTGCCTCATTAAAACTGGCCGTTGTTACGTTTGCATCTGAAAATGAAGTGGATTTAACTGACTCTGACTTACGAGCCAACGCCGGTTTGCGAACAACATCCGCCAATGAGCTTGAGCACAAAGCAAACGACATCCATAGGCACAAAAGCAAAGCAATTAACTTTTTTTGCGACCAAAATTCGATTTTTTTTACATAGAAATCCATTATACCTGCGCGGAAATAAATTCCTCCATGCCTGCGAGTTTTTCGACATCGCACTTAAGACGAGGCCCAATTTGAGATACGACGGCACTAGCAAGAAAACAAGCTAACTGGCCAGCTTTATACGTCGGCAGTCCGTGAGTTATTGCATAAAGAAATCCACCAGCAAACATATCTCCAGCACCTGTCGTATCTAATGCTGTTGTTGCAACACCGGGAACAAAAACTTCTTCTCCGGCATAATATATACGAGCACCTCTGTCATGAAGAGTCATGATAACATTAGGTGATGAGGATTTTAGTTTTTCAAATACGACGTCCTCGTCCTCAGCATTAGCAAATGTGCTCGCCTCATTTTTATTGGCAAATATTAGATCAGCAGAAGAAACGGCCTCAGTCAGCGCATCCCGAAATGCAGTTACGATAAAACCATCCGAAAATGTTACCGCGACTCGTGTCCCGTGAGCCTTAGCAAAAGCAATTGCTTTTTGTGCTGCTTGTCGACCATCCTCGCTTGCAAACAAGTAGCCCTCTACATACAACCATTGAGCAGCGCGAATCAGCTCCTCGCTAACATGTTTCGCCCCAAAACAACTACTTGCTCCAAGATGAGTGTTCATTGTCCTTTCAGCATCAGGAGTAATTAAAACAACACATGTTCCAGTAATTCCGCCTGGAAGGGTGTTATCATCCATCAAAACCCCGATTTCTCTCATTTCGCTACGATAAGCGTCACCAAATCCATCGTCACCTGTAAGACAACCGTACGCTGTAGTGCCGCCTAATTGGCTAATTGCAATTACGGTATTAGCAGCAGAGCCTCCACTGGTCTGATTGATATGCTTATCATGAAAATACTCGATTAACGTCTTTTGTTCACTTACTTCAACCAACGTCATGCTACCTTTAGTTAACTTAAAGTTGCTGACATCTTCATCGGCCACCTCAAGTTGCAAATCCATTATAGCGTTTCCTATCCCGTACACATCTATCCGTTTCATTGTCTCACTTGTTTTCTGTGTTAATCAAATTAATTTTTGTTGCGAAATCCCTAATTGACCCATCATAAGTATTAAATAATTATACTTATAGTAACGATTAAGAGCGTTCATGAACAGTAGTCAAAACAGTAGTGAATTAGAACCGTTAAGTTTTCTTTACAAATTCATTGGTGTTCGACGCTGGAAGGAACTCGCCACTGCCCTAAGAGCTCAAGCACTGTTACCCCTCTGTCCAACCTTAGGATGGACAGCATTAACTACTTGCCTTTTTATTAGTGTTTTACCGCTGATTTCCGTATTCCACGATAATTTCAGAGGAAGGCATGATGGAATTCACCTACCAACACTAACACTTGGCACATGCGCTGTCATTGGACTATGGCTTAGGTGGCGCTTCAAATTACCAGGTTCTACAAATGTCACTAACTGGAAAACTTCAATTGCCCTTACTCACACGGCTTTTGCCGCCGGGTGTATACCAGCAGTATTCCTATTAGCACTAAACCCTGAACTTCTCACCGAGCGTCACGACCTACTAACTTCAACTGCCGCATCAATGCCCATAGCACAAAAAGAAACCATTTTCTCGCTTATTGAGCCTTTCCTGGTGGTCATTGGTCTGACAGCATGGGTTGCAGTAACCGAGGAAATCATATTTCGAGCCCTTCTTTTAAGTGTAATCCGACGAACAACAATCCTACCACTCCAATGGCAAAAAGACGTCCTTGCTGTAGTAATTAGTGCTTTGTTATTTGGTGCCGCTCACTACCCAACATGGGGACTAGCAGCAACAATAGCATTAACAGGTCTCGGACTTGGGTTTGGCGCAGGTTATATAGCATGCGGAGAAAAACTCATTCCAGTCGTTGTTTATCACTTCGCCTTCGATATGCTCAGCGTTTTCGTCAGCTTAGTGATTTAGCCGTATCTATTCAAGTACTTACTTCTCTTTTGCGCATCTTATACTCATTATGAGCGATAGCCCAATTTGGTAACCGCTCTTTTTGCACAAGAACCTGTTGCTAATTACGATAAGTAAGTATGACTCGGCGAAAAAATGATCATCTTTAGTATTAACACCATTTTTGGAAAATCGCTCTTAATGAAGGGCAGTCTACCCCACAAACGCTTCGATATTGCCACACTAATTGGTGCTTTAGCTGCGTTTGGTTTAGTACTTCTCGCTATTGTTCTTGGAGGCGGATTAAGTTCTTTTTTAGACCTAAAAAGTTTTCTAATCGTCGCTGGAGGAACCTTGGGCGCTACGCTTATAAATTTTCCACTGACTGATTTCTCAAAAACTCTTTCAGTGCTTAAAACTGCTTTCTTTTCCGATGCCTCACAGCCAATTCAACGCCTAAAGAAACTTGTCGACATGGCCAGGAGAGTTCGCATAGATGGTGCGCTCGCCTTAGAAAATGACATGTTTAAGGAATCTGACCCATTTATGTATAAGGCACTAGGTCTAGCTGTTGACAACAACGAGTCCGAAGAAATTCGCCATACTTTAGAAATCGAATTGACATTTCTTGAGGATAGGCATCGCCATGGAGCTCACCTATTTCAAACAATGGGCACAATTTCACCCGCGATGGGTCTCATTGGAACTCTAATAGGTCTTGTACAAATGCTCTCCAACATGAACGACCCTTCACTTATAGGACCAGCAATGGCTATTGCATTACTTACCACTTTCTATGGAGCACTATTTGCACACATTGTTTTTCTTCCCTTGGCTGGAAAGCTTAGAACCAGAAGTAAAGAAGAAACATTGATAAAGGAAATGACGATTGAAGGCTTTGCCAGTATCGCGAACGGTCTTCATCCTAGAGTTATTGAGCAACGACTGCTCAGTTTTCTACCACCGGAACACCGACGCTCAGACTACGAATAGGACGGTCGTATGCAGCAAGATGAAAGCTTTACAGTTTCCTTAACTAGTTTAAGCGTTATTCTATTCTCCTTCTTTGTATTCCTTAATTCAATAGCAAACCCAGACTTGCATCGCGAAAGAGAAGTAGTGGGCTCAGTACATAAGCAATTTAGTGACGCACAAAATATCAATCCTCATATTTCCTCACAACAACACGAACACTGGGACATGCCTATACCAGAATTAGGGCTCGGTTTTCCAAAAATGAGCTTTTCGACTCGCTATAGTTCTGTAGCGGATGCGGCAAGAGGCGGTAATCTTAAGGTGCAACAAAAAGACGACCGCTTCATCATCAGTATAGGCGAAGGGGCATCATTTACAAGTGGTGATGACCAAATAAGAGCACAATTCATCCCAATTCTAAGCAAAATAGCCAAAGAGATTCGCCGCTATAAACTACAAATTGAAATTGAAGGACATACCGACAACAAACCAATTTCGACATCTCGCTTCTCATCCAATTGGGAGTTATCAATCGCAAGAGCGGTATCAGTACTTCGATTTTTTATTGACAATGGAATTCCCGCAGAGAGACTTTCAGCAAAAGGCCGAGCTGGATATCGACCTATTGCCAATAATCAAACAGAAGAGGGTAGGGCGAAAAACCGAAGAGTAGTTCTAACGATAAAAAAATAGAGTATGAGCGCTAAAATACGTCACAAGTTTCAACAAATTGGCAGATATAGCCGAAGCAACCGTCATGACTCTGTCAGTGACTCGATACATGACGTATCACCAAATGCTTGGATGCTCACGTTTTCAGATCTCCTAACACTTCTTTTAACCCTATTTGTCATGCGTCTTTCAATGTCCTCTTTAGACACCGCTGAAATAACAAAAAAACTTAAAGCACTGAAAACGTCGGTTTCTACTGAACAAAAAGATATAATTAAGACCGGTGGAAACAATTTAATGCCCCGTATAGAGATTCAGCAACCCTCTGAACTAAAGAATAAGACCGAATTAACTGCTCTTGTCGCTAATGGGCTCGGTAAAACTCTTGGAGTACCGAGAATAGAAGCAAAACCGGGAAGCGGATTAAAATTCCCATCTGATATATCACTTAGCTCAACTGAGAATTCTACAACCCTACTACTAGGAGCCAGCACTTTTTTGTCCGGAAGCGATATCCCGTCATTTAAGGCAAAAGATGCTGTCATCGCTATCAGTAAAATACTAGCACTT
Source organism: Phascolosoma agassizii (assembly GCA_035593235.1). Lineage (NCBI taxonomy): Eukaryota > Metazoa > Annelida > Sipuncula > Phascolosomatiformes > Phascolosomatidae > Phascolosoma > Phascolosoma agassizii. The sequence continues at coordinate 5,698 of JAVJHY012045211.1, forward strand.
AAAAACGTAGAAATAACTGTGGCTGGACATACTGATAATATGAGTATTAACAATGCTCAATTCGCCTCCAACTGGGAACTCTCCACTGCCAGAGCTATAGCAGTTGCGCGACAAATGATTGACACAGGTGTCAACCCTAAGCACATTTCAGCGGTTGGATACGCACATACAAAACCTGTCGCGAGCAATGACTCGGCGGATGGCCGGCATAGAAACAGACGTGTAGAAATATATGTAACACCAATAAAATAAAACTTAATGAAAAAAATAAGATACTGTGAAAATAATTCAAATGATAACTTGTTAAATTAAATTTCTCTTGATGTCTGGTAACTTAGCTGCTTCATTGGAAGCAAATATCAGATATTAACTACAGCGCTAGACTAATACTGAAGGTAATATGGCACCCGAAGAAAAAGAAGCACAAGAAAACACAGAAACTGGAAATGAGAAGGGCGGCAAGAGTAAAATGATGATAATCATCATTGCAGTAGTCGTCCTTGCGGCCGTTGGTGGAGCTGGCGCGTTTTTTGCGATGAGTGGATCAGATGAGCATTTAGAGGAAGATGAATTTGCAGAAGAAGAGGAAGACACAGAGGATGTACTTCCAGGAGCGGTATTCCCACTTGAGGTTTTCATCGTCAATTTAGGAGTAAAAGGAAGCTTTTTGAAAACATCTATTCAACTCGAATTTATGGAACCAGAACTTCCACATTCATTGGAGAACGATGTCCCAAAGCTCCGGGATGCCATTATAAAAGTTCTTAGCAGCAAGACAGCTGCTGATATATTGACTTCAGAAGGCAAAGAAGCACTGCGCGATGAAGTCAAAGACGCTGTAAACGAAGCAATAGGTGGGGAAGAAATAGTACACTTATACTTCACAGAATTTATTGTTCAATGATTATCGGGTTCTGGCTGTTGAACTGGCCTGAATCTAAATAATCAAGGTTGTTGTTGATTTATTTATTAACTTCTAACTGAAGGTTAGTATTAGGTTTTATCGTTATGAATCAGGTTCTCAGTCAAGACGAGATCAATGCGCTCCTGCGCGGATTGTCGGAAGGTGAAATAGAAGCCGAGGAAACGGAAGAGGTCGATCTTGCTGGAGTGAGGGGATACGATCTTGCGAGTCAAGAGCGAATCATTCGTGGGCGAATGCCCACGATGGAGTTAATTCACGATCGCTTTGCCCGCTCATTTAGAACCGGTTTATCAAAGTTCCTAGGTCGCTCCTGCTTTATCAATGTTGGTGGCATTGAAATCGTTAAGTTCGGCCTATTCATGAAAAAGCTTCCATTGCCATCAAGTCTGCATATTTACCGAATGCCTCCCCTACAAGGATATGCGCTGCTAGTTGTATCCACTCCGCTTTTATTTGGTATCGTCGATAGCCTTTTTGGCGGTAACGGCAGTGGTAAGGTAAAGATTGAAGGACGAGAGTACACTTCAATAGAAACGAGATTGATCGGAAAAGTGGTGATGATGGCTCTTGAAGTGCTAAAAGATGCTTGGGCACCAATTCATCCAGTTGATTTTATTTACGTAAGATCGGAATTCAATCCTCTTGCTATCGCCATTGTTCCACCTACCGATGTTGTAATTATTGTAACTATAGAAGTAGAACTAGAACAAGAGAGTACAACTATCACCTTCTGCACTCCTTATTCTACGATTGAACCCCTTCGACAAAAACTCTCCACCGGATTTCAAAGCACTCGACTAGAAGTAGACACCAGCCTCATAGACAGGATGGGTCGAAACTTAAGAGCGACTGAAGCAGATGTAACTGTCGAACTAAGCTACGGGGACATTAAAGCAGGAAAGCTCGTGGAACTGAACGTTGGGGACGTAATACCACTCGGAACGAGCCCTACAGATGAAGCGATAATAAAAATTGAAGGTGTCCCTAAGTACAAAGGTTTCGTAGGCACCTATCGAGGAAGTCGAGCCGTTAGAGTAACAGACGCAATCGAGCATGAAAGAACAAAACAAAAACAACTTTAATGTGGTTCTAAAACCTAGAGGACAACAACTATGACCGACGATACCGATAGCATTGTTGAAGATGTCGTTGAGGCAGCAGAAGGAGTGCTTGAAGCCACAAAAGACACTCTTAAGCCACGAAACATGGATTTCATCCTCGATGTTACTCTTCAGGTGGCCGTAGAGGTTGGACGATGCAGGATGACAATTCAAGATTTACTACAATTAGGTCAGGGTTCTGTAATAGAACTTGAGAAACTCGCTGGTGAGCCTTTGGATGTCTATATCAACAACCGATTAATTGCACGCGGAGAAGCCGTAATCGTCAACGAGAAATTTGGTGTCAGAGTAACCGATATTATTTCACAACAAGAGCGAATTGAGGAACTAAGATAGTAATTATTACTTCCAGCGCTAATCACTAACAGAGATATACTGACGTGGATAAAAAACATATTTTAGTAATTACTATCACGCTGTCATTAGTAATGCCACTCTCTATGCTATTACCAAATCGCAATATTTTAGCGGAAATCAACCCAGAGAAACAAACAAAACCAAGTGTACAAAACGCTACAAATAGAGCAAAACTCACCAGTGCTAAACTTGACACTGCCTTAGTCGGTAGTAGCATTACACCAATAGGAGTCAGTGCGCGCAAAATTGTTAAAGGCTTAGCATATTGCATAGCTGCGCTTTTGTTAATAGTAACTCTGGTCAATCGCTTCCGCTCGAAAAAAACGATTCTTGGCAACTCACCAATTAGTATTCTAGCTCGAACACCAATTGGAGCGAAAAGTTCACTGCTACTTGTCAGCGTTGAAGGCAGGAACCTTTTGCTCAGCACAAGCTCAGATGACGTAAAACTTTTGGCGGATTTACATACACCAGCGTCTTTTGCGGAAACAATTAGTCACTTTAACCAGGAAGCCGACGATATTGATAATCTCTCAAACCAAGTAGCCTTAACTAACAACGGATGAACTGAACGTGTTGCGATTTACACTCGGTATACTTGTTTTTCTGCTCCTACCGACACTTGCCTCGGCAGAAATTAGTTCTCCTTCTGTTACCATTAGCACTGGCTCCGATGGGGCACTATCAGGCGGGGAGGTTTTTGCTGGCCTCAAGCTCGCCCTACTGCTTAGCACATTAGTGTTTGTTCCCTCAATAATTATGACGACTACCTGTTTTACTCGCATAGCAATTGTCCTTGCTCTGACACGTCAAGCTATTGGCACCTCACAAACTCCACCAAACCAAATCATTATTGGACTTGCTCTTTTTCTAACTTTTGCCGTAATGGGACCAGTATTTACTAAGATTTACGACGAGGCTCTGACACCTTATTCAGAAGACCAGATTGATCATACAGAGGCTTTTAAACTAGCCTTCAACCCTCTACGCTCGTTTATGTTGAGACACACCAGAGAGCACGACCTAGAATTATTTATTGAAGTTACAAGGACCGAACTACCCGACTCTCCGGAAGAACTTGGACCATCTATAGTAATTCCCGCTTTTTTATTAAGTGAACTCAATTCAGCTTTTCAGATTGGCTTTTTGATATTTCTTCCGTTTCTTATTTTAGATATGATCATTTCATCAGTACTGACTTCTATGAGCATGATCACTCTACCACCAACGGTCATTTCCCTTCCTATCAAGCTCATGTTGTTTGTTGTAATTGATGGATGGCACTTAGTAATTGGGAATTTAATCAACAGCTATCATATGTAAGGAGTAAACACGATGAATATCGAGGATTTCATTCGCATCGCTAGTTTTGGTGTTCAAACTGCAATTACAGTTGCTGCTCCAGTATTAATAATGGGACTCGTAGCTGGTATAAGCGTTAGTATAATGCAAGCGGCAACCCAGATTAATGACGCAGCACTTGCTTTTATTCCCAAAATTTTAGCTACCGTAGCGGCGCTGTTTTTCTTCGGTCCATGGATGATTGCAAAGATGGCAAGTTTCGCTACTTTCTCCATTAGTCAAATTCCAAACGTTACTCTCTAGGCCCCCGTCGTGCAGACACTGGTAAGCGACTCTCTGGATTTATCACTATTCTGGACTTGGTTTTTACTACTAGTCCGAGCAGGAGGACTTCTGTCAATTCTTCCCGGAATTGGCACAAATCAAGTGCCCGCTATGATTCGTGCAGCTGCTGCAATGGCACTTAGTTTTGGACTACTAATTTCAGGGATCAGAGCTCCAGAACCAGAGACCCTCATCGATGGTGGACTTATGCTTCTGGTAGAATTCATGCTTGGATACCTTCTCGGTGCAATTCCATTTTTAGTCATAGGAGGACTTGCTGTCGCGGGACAGGTTACCACGGGTGCCATCGGACTTGGACAAGCTAATATGATAGATCCATCCCTTGGAGAGTCAGTATCAGTACTGGCTCGCATAGAAAACATGATTGGAATCATTATTTTTCTTCTCATAGACGGACATCATGCGGTAATTAGAGCGTTTGCTGGAATAAGTGGCAATCTTGAGATTGGGGCCTTCAGGGCAGATATGAACACGGTTGAACTCCTTCTCAATAGATTTTCTGCGGCATTTGAGCTTGCTGTTGTAGTAAGTGCGCCGATACTAGTGACCTTGCTTATAACAAATTTTGTTCTAGGCTTGCTCACAAAATCAGTTCCTCAAGTAAACATTTTCATTATAAGTTTGCCACTGACAATCGGAGTAGGTCTCTACATTATTGCATTTACTTTCTCTGGCTTAACCACCAATACCGTAAACGAATTTCGACTGATAGAAGAATTCCTAACTATACTCATCAGCAAATAAACTTCGACCAACGCCAGCATAGCGTCACTTCGTGCAGATTCGTTGACTCCAATCTCCATCACTTTAACCGTTAGAGGCCAATTTAGAGCAATAGAACTCGGCACGTAGTTTGCAGATAAGAGTAGAAGAGTAGCTTCCACAATCCATGAGTTCGCTTAAATAATGGCTTCAGACGAAAACGATACCGGACAAAAAACCGAACAACCAACCGCAAAACGACTCGGGGAAGCTCGTAAAGACGGTAACATTGCCAAGTCGACCGATCTTAGCCAAGTCATGGGATTAATAGCTGCATTTTTAGCTTTAAAAATGATCGCCCCAAGCATTTGGGATGATGTAATCCTACTGACAAAAGGAGGACTCTCGGGTAGCCACTCGACAGAACCATTTACCATAGAAACACTTCATTCTCAGTTCGCAGGGTTAATCGGACTGATTCTTCCAGAAATACTACTGCTAACCGTCATAGCTGGATTCGTCGGCGGAGGAGCAACTGCGATACAAACAAAGTTCCTATGGTCAAAAAAGCTACTCAAACCAAAATTTAGTAACATTAATCCTGTTTCCGGATTCAAACGCCTATTCTCATTACAAAATTTCATAACATTACTCAAAGCTATAGCTAAACTGTGCATTATCGGACCAATAGCCTACTTCGCATTCTTCGATATATTTCCCGAAATTATGACTCTCATGCAAATGCCTATAATTGAATTTCTCCCCTTTGCTTCCCGTGCGTCGAGTTTAATTTTTTGGCGAATTATTTCTCTCCTTTTTATACTAGCTATCCTGGACTATGTATGGCAGAGCTACCGCACAAATAAAGATCTTAAAATGACAAAAGTCGAGATTAAAGAAGAGCGCAAAGCGATAGAAGGTGATGAAAAAACAAAACAGATGATACGTTCAAAGGCTCTAACGCGAGTTCGTGAGCGCATGATCGAGGCTGTACAGACTGCCGACGTAGTGGTCACTAATCCAACACATTTAGCCGTAGCGCTCAAGTACAACTTAAGTGAGGGCACTTCACCGAAGGTAGTTGCAAAGGGTCGAGGACATCTGGCCGAAAGAATCAGAACTATCGCGACACAGCACGATGTGCCTGTTATTGAGCGCAAACCACTGGCTCGCGCCCTCTTTAAAACCGTAGAAGTCGGACAAGACATTCCATACGAATTATTTGCAGCAGTGGCAGAGATTCTTGCATACGTCTACCGTTTAAGAGGCAAAAACCCCTTTGGTAGCACTTCAGGTAAGAAAACTAGTGAATAGCACTTAGTCTAAAAGGATTGGTCTATGGCCATAGAACAAACAAAAAAAAGCTCTGCTTTTAAAGTATACTCCATGCCAGTAATACTTGTCAGTATTATCGTCGTGATGATCATACCGATTCCTGCTGTGCTACTTGATGTCTTATTGGCATTTAATATAACGATATCATTAGTCGTCTTATTCGTCGCACTTTACTTAGCACGACCGCTTGAGTTTTCTGCCTATCCATCCATTTTGCTAATGACAACTCTTTTCAGACTAGCTCTGAATATCACGTCTACTCGCCTTATCCTTATGAATGGAGACCAAGGATTAGATGCAGCTGGACATGTAATTCAAGCTTTTGGAAATTTCGTTCTTGGAGGTAACTACGTTATAGGTGTTGTCATATTTACAATCATTGTCATGATTAACTTTAGCGTAATTACGAAGGGGTCTGGAAGAATAGCTGAAGTAGCTGCACGATTTACGTTGGACGCAATGCCAGGTAAGCAAATGGCCGTCGACTCAGACCTAAACAGCGGCCTTATAAACGAAGACGAAGCAAAACAGCAACGCCAGGACCTATCTCGCGAAGCGGAATTTTACGGAGCTATGGATGGTGCTTCGAAATTCGTCAGAGGAGATGCCATGGCGGGCATTCTCATCACATTGATAAATATCCTTGGAGGCTTCTTTATCGGCGTAGTTCAAGGAGGCCTCCCCTGGCAGGACGCTGCAGCGACCTATACGCTGCTCACCGTAGGTGACGGTTTGGTCAGCCAAATCCCAGCTCTAATAATTTCCACATCCGCTGGTATGATTGTGGCACGTGCTGCGAGTGGAGCCGATCTTGGGACTGAAGTAACCACTCAACTAACTCGTTACTCTCAACCACTTCTTTTGTCGTCTGGAGTAGCGGTATTCTTTGCATTTGTTCCTGGCCTTCCATTCATTCCATTTATGACATTAGGAATATTAAGTGGAATGCTATCCCTATCGGCATCGTCTGCGATAGTTGAGAAAGAAAAAGTAGAAGCAAAGGAGCTACTCGAGGAAACTGCTGCCCCTACACCTGGAAGCACAGAAGAAGTTCAATCTCTACTAGGCGTTGATTTACTGGAGCTTGAAGTCGGTTACGAACTAGTACCAATGGTCGATGTATCATCTGGAGGGGATCTTATAGAGAGGATACGGGCACTCAGACGTCAGTTTGCTTTAGATATGGGTTTTATAGTTCCACCCATTCATATTCGTGACAATGTTCGCTTAGATTCGACTCAGTATCGCTTCATGCTTAAAGGAGTTGAGATTGCGAGTGGAAATATAAAGCCTCACCATTATTTAGCTATGGATCCTGGCGGCATTGATGCCGAGGTCCCAGGAACTCCGACAAAAGAACCAGCTTTCGGATTAGACGCTAAGTGGATCCACCAAACAGATAAAGAACGTGCTCAGTTTGCCGGGTACACTGTGGTTGACCCAGCAACAGTTGTCACTACCCACATAACTGAATTGATAAAAAGCCATGCACATGAGATTCTTGGACGCCAAGAAGTCCAGCTTCTACTTGACAACCTATCAAAAAATTCTCCGAAATTAGTAGAGGAAGTTATTCCGACTATCCTATCACTCGGCACTGTACAACAAGTCCTAAGCAATCTATTGCGTGAAGGAGTAAGTGTTCGAGATTTGAGAACTGTGATTGAAACACTCGCTGATTGGGGCCCCACCGTGAAGTCTCCGGAACGCCTTACCGAATACATTCGAAGTGCATTATCGCGAAGTATTACCTCCACCCACGTCTCAGAGGATGGCACCTTAACACTGATAAGCATGGCGCCGGCTTTGGAAAGAACTCTTGCTGAGTCATTACAAGTGACCGAACAAGGTTCTTATCTTGCCCTTGAACCTACTTTTGCACAAAGATTCTTAATGAAATTGAAATCTACCGGAGAACGATTTGCTCAGATGGGAACCTCACCTGTTCTGTTATCTCCCCCACAACTAAGAGCAGCACTGTTTGCATTTACAGAAAAATTCATCCCTGGGTTCACTATTTTATCGCATCAGGAGATAAGCCCAAGTACGAGGGTACATTCAGCTGGAGTAATAGGAATGGATGAGTAGAGCTTTGTAATTAAACATTCGATAAAGAATGCAGCTATAACGTGTTTGTGTTCATCTTAAGGATTGTATCATATAGGAGACTAGTATGATTGAAGTTTCAAGCGTTAGTAGAAACGTGGTTCGCAGAAGTACATTAAGGCCTATTATAACAAGAGAGCGAAAATCTCACATGAACAAAGAGCCTGCACGAGTCATTGCGATAACAAGTGGCAAGGGCGGCGTTGGAAAGACGCACGTCACTGTCAATCTTGGGCTTGCACTTGCTCGACTGGGAAAGCGGGTTTTGTTGCTAGATGCCGATCTGGGATTGGCAAATATCAATGTTCTGCTTGGTTTTCAACCTGCTGCTACAATCAATGACGTCGTTTCTACCAAAGCCAGCATAAAGGATATCATTGTATCTCATGAGCTAGGATTTGACATAATTCCCGCCTCAAGCGGAGTACCAGAGTTAACTAGACTAAGTGCAGAAAAGAGGATGGGACTTCTTTCTAGTTTCGATGACTTAGGCGATAGCTATGACTATTTGCTAGTAGATACCGCTGCAGGCATAGGTGAAAATGTAATGTATTTCAACGTGGCAGCCGAAGAGGTATTTGTTGTAATTGACCCGGAGCCAACGACACTTACAGATGCATACGCACTCATAAAAGTCATGGCAAGCAAACACGGGGTTCGGCAATTCAATATCATAGCAAACAGATCTCCCATTGGTTCGGATGGAAAAGCAAGTTACGCACAATTAGCAGCCGCAACAGATAAATTCTTGCACGTCAGTTTAAAATACCTGGGAGCAATTGCCGAGGATAGATCTGTTACGGACGCGGTCATCAAGCAAAAACCATTTTTACAGCTCTACCCCAGTTCAAAAGCTAGTATAAATGTGATGAACCTTGCAAAAAAACTTATCTCTTCAGCACGCAGTAGAACACCCAAGGGCGGAATGCAGTTTTTCTTTCAAGCTCTACTTCAGGCAAACAGGGATAATTCTCCAACATAATTGATATTGTTTAAAAGGACGCGATATATTTGGCAAAGAAACGGGAAATAAAAAACGAACAATTTCGCAGGTTTATGGCGGCACTCGCCATTCTTTGCTTTTGCATCACCGTAGTAGCGAGTGTCCTGGCAGGTTCTCGAGTATTTATAGTCACTTGGAGAGGTACTCAAGTTATCATAATCCTTATTGCCGTTGGGCTCATCATAAGAAAATCATGGGAATCTTGGGAGGGAACTAGAAGTGGCGAAAACAAAAAGCGGCGCCGCTAAGCCATGCCGAACAATAGATGAAGCGGAACGCGAGGAACTAATTCGTAGTTTTCTCCCGCTGGTTAAACGCGTTGTACATCGTCTTGCCGGACGGCTACCATCAGAGGTTGATATAAAGGAAATGCTGAATTCCGGCATTATCGGTCTCGTAGATGCGTTGGAGAAATACGATCCACGACATGAGACAAACTTCTCGACATATGCTCAATTCCGCATAAGAGGTGCGATTTTAGACAGTTTTCGCTCTCAAGATTGGGCACCTCGCTCATTGAGACATAAGGCGAGTAAGCTTGAGACTGTGTATCACAAACTCGAACAAAATCTTGGCAGACCAGCTGAGGATAAGGAAGTCGCGCAAGAGCTAGGTATCGAAATAGAGCTATTGCAAAAGATGCTAAGCGAGGTGAGTGGTGTTGTAATGCTGAGTTTCGAGGAACTCGGGTTTGGTCACGGAGAGGAGCGCTTTCAAGCAGACGAATGGATTCCAAGTTCCCGCCCAGACCCTCTAAACGATCTACTTGACTCAGAAAAAGTATCTATTATTGCCCGTTCTCTAGATCGTCTTCCCGAAAAGGAACGCTTGGTTATTACACTCTACTTCTACGAAGAGCTTAATTTAAAAGAGATTGGTGAAATAATCGGGGTTACGGAATCGCGAACTTCTCAAATTCGCTCAAGGGCGTTGCTCCGCTTAAAAAGCTATTTAAAGCGCGCTTTTTAGCTTGCGCAGGGAAATCTAACTACTACTTCTGTGCCACCATCTTCAGGATTCTTAAAATCGACTTTACCCTCATTAATATCTGCGAAATAACACGCTATAGTTAGTCCCAAGCCGCATCCCTGCTGTTCTAGCGTATCGCGATTAATCTGAGAAAAACCGCTACATGCTTGCTTAGCGATTTCGGCTGACATGCCTGGACCATGATCTCTAACACTAACAAAACTCTCCTTACCATTACTTGATACGGTAATTTCGATCTGACTCTCACTACCACCAAATTTATATGCATTACTCAGCAATCGCTCGATCATATCCGTCACCTGTGTATCGTACACCTTTACATCGTCGCAATGCTCTGCTTCAGCGAAGTCGTTTTTCAAACTGATAACTGGGTTGGTAATCATGTGTTGATCTTGAAATAATTCAACTGCGTTTTCAACTATTTCCAACAGTGATATTTTTCGTCGAAGAGCTTTTGCCGCATTAATAGCGCTACCAGAATCTACCTGCTGAAGAGTCATAAAGTCATTAACTAAACGCTGTAGCCTTTGTCCACCGCGATGAATTGACTCTAGAAGACGACGTGTTCGTTCATCGCCAAGAGGATGTTTTGAGTCGAGTAGTAACTCACTGCCCGTGTTTATGGCCACAAGTGGAGTACGAAATTCATGAGAGAGCGTATTTATTATGCGCTTTCTATAACCATCAAGAGCTTCTTTGTTGAGTGAGTTTCGTTTCTCGGAAACTTTTAGCTTACCCTCGATAACGGATATCAATTCCTGAGGTTCAAATGGCTTTACTAAATAGTCATCGCAACCATGTTGCTTTCCGTACATAATCTCTTGTTTGGACGACAAAGCAGTTAGAAAGATAAAAGGAATATTGCACCACTCGGAATTCTTGCGCACAACATCGTGCAACTCAAATCCATCCATATCCGGCATCATAACATCACATACAATAATGTCGGGAGCACTTGATTCTAAAGAGCCAAGTGCGTCACGCGCGTTTGATGCTGTGTGCATCTCAAAGCCCTGCGCGGCAAGAATGTCTTTGAGCACTGACAAGACACCAGGATTGTCATCGACGACCAATACCTTATAGGACTCCTGCTTTTGCGATATCCGTTCTATGACCGTGTGTCCCTTGTGCAACTGCAACGTTTTAGACCTAAGTTACCTTGTTCATTATATTTGCGTTATCCATGAAGCCAACAAAAAACCACGAAGAACGGCTATTCCCCTATTGAATTAATCGGCGCTTGTGGCAACTCTCTTGAGAATCAAAGTTTAATTTTTCAGCACTGCTGAAGTCTAGATTGACAAAGCATGGTATCCAAACAACTAATGCCGCGAAATAACTAGGGTTTTTCGAATATCTCTGCTGATGCTTACCATTCACTTTAAATCACTTCCCAAGTCATATATACACAACACTCGATTGTAGTTCTAAAAACTAAGGATTTCACAGATGAAAATAGCCGGTCTTTTCCCCGGGCAGGGGTCACAAATTGTTGGAATGGGCAAGGAGCTCTACGAAGCTGAAACACTTGCACGAGAGGTCTTTGATGAAGCTGATAGTGTTTTGGGATTTTCTCTCTCTGAGCTTTGCTTTAATGGACCTCTAGAGGAACTAACTCTTACGAAATTTGCACAACCGGCGATACTGACAACAAGCTACGCGGCGTTTAGGGTCGTACAACCAGAGCTCTCTAGTGCTGCGGGGCACAGCCTAGGTGAATATACGGCACTGGTTGCTGCTAAAAGCCTAACTCTTGCAGACGCTATCAGTCTTGTACATAAACGCGGACGCTATATGCAGGAAGCTGTAGAGCCAGGACACGGAAAAATGCTAGCTGTGATTGGGCCTACAGAAGATGCGATTAGAGCAATCTTAGACTCGTCGAAGCGTGGTATTGCAGAAATCGCAAACCTTAATTGCCCTGGCCAGACGGTTATTGCAGGAGATGTGGAGGGAATTGACGCTGCTAGTGAACTCTTACAAAAAGATGGCGCAAAAGTAATTTCACTAAACGTAAGTGCTCCATTTCACTGTTCCTTGATGAAACCAGCTGCGTCCAAACTAGCTGTTGACCTAGATGCAATTGAATTCAGTGACCCACAATTCCCAGTTTATGCAAATGCTACCGCAGAGGTAGTTTCTACAGGAACCGAAGCGAGAGAATTACTAAAACAACAAGTAGCGTCTCCAGTACGTTGGACGCAGTCCATGGAGCAAATGATCGAAGACCAAGCAATTGACACAACTATAGAATTCGGCCCTGGAGGGGTACTTTCAAAACTATTGAAACGAATTAAAAAAGGCACCAAAATGCTTCAAGCATTTGACCCTAAAAGCCTTGAGGCTACACGTGCCTGCGCGTTAACTAAGGCACCTCTTCCCCACTGAAGATCTCCTGAACGGTGCACTCTGCTAGTTTTTCTAATCGCTTTGGAAACACGAAATCTTCAGGGCGGTCTTTAAGAAGACTGACATCAGCTAGAGTTCTGCGCCAAGTGCGTAGTTGTGAATACGCAATGGTTTTTGCGTACCAAATTGTCACATTGTTAGATACATCAATGATTTTTGTATAGACATTTAGCTCTTCGTCACCTCTAATTTCTTCCATATGGCCAACAATCAGAAGATCGTAACCAGCACCTCTTGCCAATTCAATAGACCTGTAATTTCCAACAAAATACTCCTCCCTCTTTCCCGGCCAACTTCCCGCATTAAAAACCTCAACTATGCTTAGCTCGCCAGTAGTGAGTAATTCAGACTGAAACGTTCTCGCAATATCGCGGCCAAAATTATGTGTGTCATTGCCGAAAGGAGCAAATGTTTCCTGAACATCAAATGGTAATATTCCCACCCTAACGGGGCGATGTGAATTAAATCGCGCACTTATGTAATTTGAGAAGTCCCTGTTTACATAGGTCCGTATCTTGCATCCTTCCGTATTAGCTGGAATAGCAACGAAGGCGCAGCCACTAAAAACAAAGGCTAAAACAGTGCTAAATATTGCTAATAAACATGCTAATAAACAGACTGCATAACACTTGTGAAATAGCCGACGACTAGAACATAATGAATGAGAAAAATTTACCATATAAACTCTTGTCACTGTTTTTCGTTACCTTGTTAACTTTCGGGGTAGTTGCTTGCAGTAAGAGATATCACAATTTACCGGCATTTTCTGCCATACCAATCTACGACGCATATAATCACTCCGTCGGTCGATTTAAGACGAGTTATCTGGCAGATCAGATTCACGCGTATTATCGTGCCAGAACTAATGGCACTCTTGGAATAGCTACATTTGTAGACAATGAAAATTTATATGGCAGTTCAACTTTTGGTCGACTTATGAGTGAACAGCTGATGTCGGAGCTCGTAATGCGCGGCTATAATGTCGTGGAACTCAGGCGTGCTGATGCACTTCAAATCATGTTTGGCAAAGGAGAATTTGGTCTATCTCGTGAAATAAATACACTAAAGGGCTGGCAAGATTTATCCGGACTAGTCGTTGGAACTTACGTAGAATCTCCAGATAGAGTCTATGTTAACGCTAGAATTATAGATCCTTCAAATTCCGTTGTTGTGTCCGCAGGCTCTATTGAGATGTCCAAAACTAAAGAACTAGCAAAGCTTCTTAGACAAAACATGCTCGCCTCTTCACTCGAGAGAATTCCCGTAAAACATCTTGGATATACCGGACATCCCGTTCCTTACTACTGGCCAAACCAGGTCCAAGTTCCTCCCTATTACCAAAGAAAACCTTCTTTCTTTAATGAAGAGAATTTCTATCCACAAGAACGCCTCGACAATGGAACAGCAAGGTTACCGCTACCAAAAGACTCAATTCCAACGCTTCCACCACAACCAAAATTGGAGCCAACTACCTAACCTTAGGACAGGTCCTAAGAAGGTCTATCAAACTCCCCGCGATCTAATCTTTCAAAGTAATCTTTTGTTGCAGTTTTGACCCTCGGCGACATCAATAACAGTGCCGTCATGTTCGGAATAACCATAAGAGCAAGAGCTGAATCGGAGAAATTTAGCACTGGACCTAATTTCCATAACGAACCGATAATGATCATCAAACAAAATATGATTTTATAGGCTGTGATCCAATTTTCACCAAATAAATAGTCAACTGCGCTCTCACCGTAGTAAGACCAACTAATCATAGTTGAATAGGCAAATAAAAATACAGCGGCAGGAATAAAGTAAGAACCAACCCCTGGTAAAGTTGTATCAAAAGCTGCTGCGGTCAGCTCCACACCATCAAGCTCCCCTGTCCAAGCACCAGTAACGTTAATCACCAAAGCAGTCATGGTGCAAATAATCACGGTATCGATAAAAGGTCCGACAAGAGCGACAACACCTTCACGAACAGGCTCATTTGTTTTCGCAGCAGAATGCGCTATGGCAGCGGTTCCTAAACCAGCTTCATTAGAAAAACATGCACGTCGAATTCCCTGAACAAGAACCAATCTGACGGCAGCTCCACTAAATCCTCCTACTGCCGCAGTACCACTAAACGCTCCCGAAAACATTTCTGCCACAACTCCTGGCAATTCAAATACATTAAGACATATTACAATCAAACACCCGATTATATACAGTCCGCCCATAAAAGGCATAAGCACACTTGCGACTTGACCTATGCGCTTAATACCACCGATAATTACAATTCCGGTCATTACAGCTAGTGTCACACCTGTTACAAGTGGCTCAATCCCAAAACTGCTATTTAGAATTGCACTTACCTGATTTGCTTGAAACATATTGGCTGCACCAAACGAAGCTAAGATGCAGCAAAATGAAAACATATATGACAGCGGCTTAAATCTCCCTCCTAAGCCTTGCTCAATGTAATGCATAGGCCCACCGTGAACGACACCACGTGAGTCAACTCGTCGATACATAATGGCAAGGGTACTCTCAGTATACTTCGTTGCCATACCGAGAAGGCCAGCTAAAATCATCCAAATTGTTGCTCCGGGGCCACCCATTTTTATGGCGATGGCAACTCCAGCAATATTTCCAAGTCCCACCGTTGCAGACAACGCTGTGCACAATGCCCTAAAATGATTGATTTCACCGGGATCATCAGGATTGTCGTATTTCCCGCGTATTACCTTAAGAGCGTGACAGAATCCCCTAAACTGAATCCCACCAAGCCAAACAGTAAAAAACAATCCACCACCAACTAGTAAAACCACCAAAGGCAATCCCCATAACTGCCCAACTAGTTGCTCAAGAAATCCATTAATTTGTTCAACCATGTTCGAACTCTCACTAAAAACTAAATTATACTCACAATGCAATCGATTTCCACCGATTAGTTCTGCACACTTTTTACCCTCCCCTGAACGCTTATCGCCCAATTCTCAACGATAAGTATCAGTCATTGTGCTAGTAGAATCATCAGGTAGATGCCTCAATTCATCCTCATCTTCTTCCTCATCATCAAAACCTCTTCCCAGCAAAATTCTAGGTATCTTTACCCCACCTGGAGCACCTTCTTCTTTAATTTGCTTTCTAAGCTCATACAATCTTTGTTCTATTTCTGGAGTAGTAAAACGATAATCGCCCTTCTGGACTTTTCCCGTAAGTGCATAGAGATGGTTATCTTTATAACGGATTGAAAACCACGGAAGAGGATGAGTTGAAGGACCTTTTATCACTTTACCATAATGTGTAAACTCAGAATAACAACAGCTACATAATAGTGTCTGCTCTTGATATGTTAGGTCACAACCATCATATGAACACCTGCCACTTAATACACTCCATCCCTTCTGGTCACGATGAACAAGCAAAGACTTATCAGTGATATACTGTTTTTGAAACAATATATGACGAACTTCCCCTAAATCGAATACACCTCCCGGCCTGATAAAATGTCGCTCTTTACAAGCCGAAAAAATGAAAATAAATCCCACTAAACATAGGAAGAAAAAAGTTACCCTTTGCCGCATGAACTCTCCTGTGAATTAACACTAAACTAAATGGCATCATAAACTCGAAGCAAAACTATCACAATTCCGGTGTAGTATCCAGGTGATTATTCTGTTCATACATACTAAATACATACTACATTCATACCCAATAACAAAAGTTAGACTTAAACCAAGAGTGATTTGATGGAAATTTTTTACTCCTGTGAACGCTTACCCTAAAGATGAATTGCAACAGTGCTTCATAGCATCTAAACTATTAGATACACATTACATAACTCTATGATATTTCAGTGCCATTTACTTTACTTAAACCTTCTTTTCTACAATTCAAAAACGGGTTCACTCATCGTAGCGCGCGACTTTATAATCTAAAGCGTGACTTACTGCTTCTGTGTTTTGCTCTTGGCACAATGTTTTGCATATTTATGTGCTGTACTGTGATCTTCTTCAGCATGAAGGACAATGCTTTCTTCGAAGCTATTATTCCAGCAAAAATCATACAGCTCACATTCTACTCTTTCTTTTTTCTCTTGCTAATATCAAACACTATATCTGCAATTGGAAATCTATATAACGCCCAAAACATTAACCTCATATTGGCAGCTCCCGTTTCGAACTCGAGAATATATTTCGCCAAGCTATTAGCTATCATAGCAGAAACCAGTACAATGTACTTTATTTTTGCCCTGCCTACCGCATTGGCATACTGCTACACCTTAGATTTAGGCGTAGATTTCCTTCTTGTTGGACTCTCTGTCTCCATTCCATTTTTGCTCATTCCAGCAGGCATTTCCATAACCTTGGGCACAGTGGTCGTAAGAGCTTCCACTATTTTCAAAAAATACAAAAAAGCACTTTATGTATGCGCTTTTATCGCTATAGCATTTGTTTTGCTAATGGCCACAAGAAGTCTGTCTGATTTTGAAATCGAACGAGGTGAAAAGAGCGCAAATATCTTTATTCAAAGCATTGGACTCTTCGGAAATCCCAACCCCATATGGCTACCGTCAAGATGGGCAGCTGATGTTATTACATCAGTCATAGGGGAACCAATTCAAGGTAAAAATATCAAATACTTGCTGCTAATATGCTCGGCCTTTGGCGCAATAGCTCTTGGATATTTAGTATTTGATCTCTTTTTCCTCACGACACGTTCCATTGCCGAGTCAAATGATGTTTCACACACGGAACAAGACCCCGAACTTCCCACTACTCGTAAACTGGCCCTCAACTTAAATAATTTTTACTTTCGCATCCCCTTAAACAGTCACACGAGAGCAATTTTGGTTAAGGATTTTCTCACCATTATTCGCGACAGAAGCCACTCTGTTCAAGCGTTGTTGTACCTAATCATAGGCATAACATACGTAATAGCTTTTAAGTTTATGGGTAATTCACTAAATGTTGGAGTAATTGCAAATCAGGCTTGGCTCGGGACAATGGCTGTGCTCAATACAATTTTTGGCGGCTTTTTCATATCATCTCTAATGACTCGTCTGGTTTATCCCTCGATTAGTCTCGAAGGAAAAGCTTTTTGGATCTTACGTTCAGCACCACTCGATATTCGCAAATTAGTAATGACTAAATTTTTTGCGTGGCTTCCAATCACCACCATTTGTACACTAACCTTACTAGTGTCGAGTGCTATCGCTCTAGAACTCGGCATTGGTTCCATAATTGCAACAGCTACAACCGCCATAAGCCTAAGCATTGGGTTCACTGGTTTAGCAATTGGCCTTGGCGCCATTTTTGCGAGTTTCCAGTGGGAAAGTCCAACTAAAATTGCCTCGGGTTTAGGTTCCATGGTTCTGTTGCTATGCTCAATTTCTCTAGTATTCTTGACTACTATTGTTGCAGCATCGATGTTTCTTTTGACGGGTATTCCAGCACTGCGTTTGACCTTAGGGACAAGAATGTCAGTATCAATAATTACAATAAGCATTCTTGCAATGTTTCTTCTAAACTCCATAGCAGCCAAATGGGCATGCCAACGAGGAATTCGCTCTTTAAGAATAAGCGCTATGGAGGAGTAAACTATTCTGAGATATCAAGCGCAAATGTTGATGTGTTGCACCAGCAATTCTAAAAGTAGCGATTTTGGCCAATCTTGGCACCCCGGAAGATTGCTCCGGTCCTCATTTACAGCTAGTAAACTCCGGTCCTCGCTATTGGTTCTTACAAAAAGTAGCCCGGCCTCAGGATGACGAGTGTATTTAATGAGACATTATGGTACTTTGATTAACCAAGAAACCTACTGACTCATTTGCATGCCCTAACGTTTCTCCTTCTTCCTCTTGAAGTTTGACCTGCATTTCTGCCGAATCGTGATCTATTATTTTTAGTCTTTGGCGTGTTATCACAGGAGTAGGATCGTTTTTAGATTGTACCTGTGTAATTAACCGAAAATCTTCAGGAATGATATTCGAACTAGCGCCATACCTGGAAAACATACTCCATTTGTGGTCTACGTCAATAGTTCCTACTTCAAGCAATGTGATACCATCTGAGAAATAAGATATTGTATGCCGCCCCTCTTCGAGGACCACAATAGCAATTTCTTCTTTCACATGATAACCATCGAGGTATGCCCACTCTTCTAACTGAAACGTAAAGTGATCACTTGATACGCTGTTGATACGAACATGAGCTGGTTGTCCACCATTTCTAGTCATCATCTGAGCAAATACGACTGGTTTATTATATTTCCTGCTAAAGTACTCTGTGTGTACAGCGTCTCTGCTGCCTTGCTCTGTTTCCAGAGTGAAGGCTTCCCCAATCACATTAAGGTTCCATGAACGCACTGGTGCAAAAAAATCATAGCCAAAATGGTAAATGAGTCCTTGTTCAAAACCAAATAGCGTTAATTGTTCCTTTGTGTGAGAGATTCTAGTGTCAAGCGACTTCTCTTCTTCTATGCTGATATTTGCCGTGCTCTGATTAACTCTATAGTGACGTGTAGATGCCGTATCTCCTCCAAAAGTACTAGAAATCTGAGATAGTACTACGGGTTTTCCCATAAATACATACTGCTTCAGTGGATCCGATTCACTAGCTGTAGCATTAATAAAAGGGACACTCGATTTTTTATCTTTATAGAGACGTCCGGTAGTATAACTAAAACCGCCTGCTGAAACTGGAACACAAGGGTCGTCAAAACATCTTGTGCGCAAATAACTCACCAGCTGGTCATTCAAAGTACGCCAATATTTTTCTCTGCACGAACTACGCAAATGCATCATGTAGTATTTAAACGCATCGTAATCAACATTCTCATAAGGCAAGCTATAAATAGCTTCCAGTTCAGTTTCCACATTGCATTCAGCGCTTTCAATAACACCAATAGTAAGACAAGTGGCAATTTGTTCATTAGTGGCAGAACTGAATTTTTCTGGGCATTCTGTTTTTAAACTATCTAAATACGCCTGCTCTTCTTTAGGTTCATTTCTGCGAATGTCATCCAAGATTTCAGTTGGATTCAAATCTAAGGGCCCCAGAGCACAAGTGGCTGATTCATTCACTTGTGCTGTTGTTTCCATGGGCAAATATAAAAAACTTACTAGAACGAATAAAGAAAACCTAGGCATACTTCTCATTTAACTTCTCTCCCTCAAGTGGCAACTACAAACGTCATTAAAGTATCTAAAATAATGTAATTTGGCAAGAGTGGTGCCAAAATACCAAACTATCGCGCATAACGGGGAATTTTGTGCGGTGTGATGTTTTTGTATCGTTCGATTAAGTATTTTACGCTAGTCTCTGAGTGTGTCGAAGAAATTTAATCGAGCAATGTAAAAACATTACTCTGCACAAAATTCCCCATTACGCTCTATAGTCGAAATGGGAGGCTAGATATAACATTAGGCGTGATATCGTTAGCCTAGAATTGACGATGGATGCTGTCTTGTAACAAATCATCAGTTGTTATTGTTTTGTAGAAATAGTCTTTTACTGCTGGAGTGGGTTTCGTTTTCGATACTAGAACCCGCTGAATAGTATAACCTTTCGCTAAATGAGAGATAGCTTCTACTTTCTTTTCAACTTCTTCTGCTATTTTGTTTCCTATTGGCATGTTGCGATATTTCATTTCGCAAAGAGTGAACACTTTGTCCGTTCTTGAAAATAATAAATCTACCTGAAAACTACTATTCTCTGTTCCCCAATAAGGTCCCGCAGTATATTCGACAGCAGCAAAATCCATAAGATAAGCGAGCAATGTTGAGTGCTCTAAGCACCACAGCTCAAAAGAAGCTCCCTTCCAAACATCAAACGCACTGGATTGAGCTAAGCGACAAAAAATATCCTTCTGCTGTCCAACTTTACTGATATTGGGCTTAATAAAAGTATGATACAGACGCAAATACGGATCACTTAATAGATAGCGTTTGTATCGACTCTCTCCTTTTCTATTAAACGGAAGATATGACGAAATGAATCCCGCAGATTCTAAGTCACGTAAACGTTCTGTTAATCTACCACTTGCTGCGCTATTAGTTTCCTTTGCTAGTTGTTGCCTTGTTAAACCATAATTATGCCGAGCGAGCTTTTGTATGAGCAACTCATATTGCTCATGTTTTCCGAAATGACTTACAAATATTCGTTGATATTCATGACGAAAGTAAGCATCTTCCGAGAATGCTAGTTTTTCAGTTCCAAGAACGACAGAAGGCATTTCTTTGATTAAGCTTAGATATTTAGGCACACCTCCAAAGAGAAACATCGCTAGAAATAATTCTTCTGTTCCATAACCTGAAAGTAGTGTTTGCACCTCATGTACTTTAAGAGGTTTAAGATGGATTACAGTATCCGCTCGTCCATATAGGGCTTTAGAACGAACTACATTTTTTAACATATAGGAGGCAATCGAACCACAGAGCACCAAAGTTATGCGAGAGTCAATCACAGACCAGTAGCGATCCCAAATCATTTTTAAATCCGAAACGATATCATTTCGGTAATTACCCATCCACTGAAACTCGTCTAAAACAACGACTGCTTCTTCAACGTTTTTTAGTAATGGAGTAAGTAAATGAAAAGCCTCTCGCCAAGTTTTAGGTGAGTTGGAGCCAACGTCTATGTAGTCTTTTAGCTGAAAAAGGAAATTACTAATCTGCGCTGAGCGAGATTGATTTTCAAGGCCCTCGAACGAAACGACATAATTCTCTCTAAATGCTTGCCGAATAAGTTCGCTTTTACCTATGCGCCGGCGGCCATATATGACAGCTATTTTTGACTCATTTCTCTGCAGAGACCGCAGAGTAGCTATTTCCTCTTCTCTTCCTATAAACATAACGAAATCTGGCTAGTTTCCTCTTTTCCTACCCAAACTAGCCGGATTTCTGCCTCGAGTCAACTAAAATCCGGCTAGTTTGGGTAGTATACTAGCGTAGAAGCCGGATTTTGACTAGGGTAGGGTAGGCAAACGTGTGTTTAGGGTGGACTTGCGAAGTTGAGTTTTTGTGCGCCAAAAAGCTGTCAATAGCGAATTGCAATTATATTTAGGGGCTGTCTAAAAATAACTTGCGTTTCTTGGGGGCGAATGTGACCATGGCTATGTGTTTACAACTAGCCTATGAATCTACTTTAGCAACCTGCCTAGTTTTTAAGGGTCCACCACAGAGCTTGGCAACTTTCCAATGAAGTATATTGGAATTGATAATTTATTTTCCATTCTACCAAAATTACGCGGGGCAATCTTAATAGCTATCTGAGGTTTGTATTTCTTAATATAGGCATCTAAACTGGGTGTTGCTGATGGCTTCTTTGAAGATTTTACTTCAATTGGTATTATTTCATCACGAGCAAGCAAAAATTCTACCTCGTGATAATGATCGGGCTTCCATGAAAATAAATCGTCATTTGTATATGAAAAAATCTGTTGTGCAACAAAGTTCTCCGCCAATGCACCTTTATAGTGGCTTAGTTCATCCTTAACAATCTTGTTATATGGAATATGGAGGGCAGCTTGTAATATCCCAACATCAAAATAAAAACACTTAAAAGCATTTCGGCTATCATCTTCAACAAGAAGAGGAAATTGACAATCTTTGACCACGTGCGACTTAATAATAAGACCACACAGAGATAAATACTGAAAGATATTACTGACTCTACGATATTCAGCATTTTTCCCTAATGAAGAGAACCTAAAACGTTGTACTGGTTTCTGTGCTTCCCAATATTTGGCTAACTCCTTAGGAATTGTTTCGAAAGTATAAGCCAACTTTTCAGCTACCGCACGACTAGTAGTGATAATTTTATGCTTCCTAAAAGTTAGGAAGTCATTTCTGTAACCAGAAAGCAATTTATTATGAATAGCTCTGGTCAACTCTGAAGCTAGCCTTAGATTATTATCTCTATGTTCCAAATAAGTACTTACAGCTTCGGGCATGCCACCTGTAAATAAATACTCGTAATATACTTCAAGTAATTTATTGTGATGAAGCGTTTCTAACGGCTTATCTACCTTAGCCTCATCATACACCTGAAAAAGGCGCACATTGCAGTTCATTAAATATTCAGCATAAGTTAAAGGAGTTACTAAGTATTCATGTGTACAACCAACTGGTATCTCAAGTTCGGAGTCACCATAAAGAAGTAACTTGAGATAACTACCTGTAGCAATAACTGGTAGTGAAGTATCTTCCTTGAAAGTCTTACAGAGGGAATAAGTTACTGGGCATTCTTGAATTTCATCTAAGACTAGAATCGATCGCTTTGGATCTATGTCTCTATTCAAAATAATTTCCAAACTGGAAATTATTTTATTAGCAGTAGAGTTCTTGACAAATATATTCTGATATATGCCATCTGGGTCTTTCCAAAAATTGACCGATATAACATCCCTTCCTGTACTTATCGCAAAATCTAACGCTAAAGTAGATTTTCCTACCTGGCGAGGGCCAAATAGGACACAAGGACTATCTCTTAAGGTAGTACCATACCAGCTCGTAAGCTTTTGAAATGCTTCTCTTTTTAGTTTCACGCAAAGAGCATAGCACAAATGCGGAATTTTTCAACAAATAAACCGCATTTATGCGGGTTTTTGCAGCAATATAAGCGCAAATGTTGATGTGTTACACCTTCTTCAAGTGTAAAATGGCTCTATCGATGATATCAATACGGCAGGAGATGGAACAATGGATTTTAGGAATTTACAAGTAATGTAGATACTATTGCGTATCCTTATCCTCAGTTCGTCGCGTTACCCATAGCGTTTGTCATTACGGTGCTCGCGCCTCCATGCCTGCTCACTATGGGCAACGCGACGAACTGAGGATAAGGATAAAACTTCACTCAGCTACGCCACAATATCAATATTGTCTCGCTTCGCGAGTAAGATGTTTCTTCAGAATGGGGCTCCGCTCGGATCAGAGGAGAAGGGCCCAAATCTCTGGGTGAGAAAAATGCCCTGGCACCA